>JACCIX010001057.1:57500-93716 GCA_025506515.1 Flaveria trinervia | reverse complement strand
TATTATTATTATTATTATATTATTATTATTATTATTATTATTATTATTATTATTATTATTATTATTGTTATTATTGTTATTATAATATTACTATTATTATATTATTATTATTATTATTATTATTATTATTATATATAATAATAATTAGATTATTATTATTATTATTATATTATTATTATTATATTATTTGTAAGGCCCCGTTCCTGGGACACTCACAGCTAGTCAATCATCGCATGTCATAAAATTTTTATCCATCATTACCAAAATCATAGCAGCGGAAACATTCAACTGTCATTCATTTAATTTATATAACTTTGCAAAATAATACATTGTTGATTAATTCAGAATACGTTCTTGTATACACCACAAAATCTTTAATTAACTAGATGCCCTCCAAAAATAACTAAGCAGCCGCCCGTGCCATCCTCAGCAACCTTACCTGCCAACTGGAAACACATAAAAGTCAGCTTTGCTGAGTGAGTTCTAGTTTTCGTAAAACATACATTATTCTTTCGTTAAAACCGTACATTACTGTCCTGCACTCATGCATCATACGCATACAGAAAGATATAATCATTACATAAGCATACACATCATTCCTCTTCCCATAGTAATCATCATTCATAGTATATGCAAACTTTTTATTAACGTACTCATTCTTTCTTTTGCATTCTTTTGACTGCCTTAGGTTCATTAGGTACGTTCGGTTCCTCCGACTCTTTTACGACAACCAGGTCGCTCACCTCTTTGGCAATCTCATTGACTGCTCATTGTCCGAGTCTTTTGCAACACTGAGTTGCTCACCTCCTTTCTCTGGCCATCTTAATGATGCCTATGATCCGAGTCTTTTGCAACCGCACATTGCTCACCCATTGGCAATCTCCATGATTGCCTGTGATCCGAGTCTTTTGCAACCACACGTTGCTCACCTCCTTTTTCTGGCCATCTCAATGATGCCTTTTATCCGAGTCTTTTGCAACCACACGTTGCTCACCTCATGGCAATCTCCATGATTGCCTGTGATCCGAGTCTTTTGCAACCACACGTTGCTCACCTCATTGTATGCTTGCAAGCCTTTCCTCATTCATTCGTCATTCATTAATGCATGCATTTTCTTTCATTCATTATGTTCCTCTTTCTTTATCTTCCACTTTACGTTATATAATACTTTCATACATTCATTCATACGTAAAGCCATGGAAGACATGCATACATCACAATAAGGAACATAACATACCTCATGCATCATCATACATTGCATCATACATTTATAACATACATCATGCATAATCATGCAATATCATCAACATCAACCCACATGCCCACATAACATCTAGGACCTTAAAAGTCCATATTCCTAACCCTCGGGAACCACCCAAGTCAAGGCTTACATCTCCACCTTTCCTTCAAAACCTGAAATTATTCTAAGTGTTCATACCCCTCCTCAGAAGTTGGTGTAAACGGAGTATGGCCGCCCACCCTCACCTCACTTCACCATTGTCTCGGTTTTAGAGAGAGAGAGAGCAGAGAAAAACTCTCGGTTGAAGATAGGAAGAAGAAGAAAGTCAATTCAAGGTAAGAATTCAAGGTTTTTATGCTTTTATGTCGGTTTTATCCTGGTTATGTGTTTGTATGCTTATGGGTTGTGTTTGTGCTCGTGTGTGTGTGTTTTCGGTGTTATTTCTAGGTGTTTTGAACTCTTTGCAAGCGGGTTAAAAGAAGAACACCCAAGTTGCACCAGGTGAGTTCTAGACCCCGGTTTTTACATGTTTTGAAACATATTTGGGGCTGAAACGTATTAAAATGGTTTTTACAAAGTGTATGTGAATACCCGTATGTAATGTGTATGTTGGATTTAGTCTGGATGGTGTATAGGCTACCCATGTTAGAATAGCCACATTATGCTTAGAACAATGGATTCGACATTAGGATTGAAAATATCCTAGAACATGTTTACAGAATGCTCATGCGCCTAGATAAGTGTTCATGCATCTGAAGCTGCCTTGGAAAGAATTAAGTGTAAGTCATGCGCCTAAACAGTAACCCATGGCGCCCAAATTTGCCTTACAAATGTTTAAGTTCTGCTCATAACGCCTGAACAGTGGTCCATGCGCCTAGAAATGTAAGTCGGATGACTAAGGTAGGGCCATGCGCCCCAATAGTGCCCATGCGCCCAAGTGGCCCATGCGCCTAAGTGTTCATGCGCCTAAATAGTACCCATGCGCCTAGATTGGGCTGGAATTTACTAAGTGTTCAGACATCCAGAAGTCCCCATGCACCTGAAAGTGGCCCATGCGCCTAAGTGTTCCCCATACGCCTGAATATGTCCATCGCCCTGCATAGTGCCCATGCGCCTAGGACTTAGAATATTTTTGATATTTTTCTCTGATTTTTTGGAAAAATGTGTAAAGTAGGCTTTGACTTGGGAAATTCCCGGGGGACTATAAGTTGACTTTGGTGTCATAGACAGTATGAGGGCATGTATGATGATGATGATGATGTTGCATGACTATGCGTCATGTATGTTATGTATGTATGATGCCCTGTGATGATGTATGAATGGTATGTTATGTTATGTTCCTAGGCGATGATGTTTATCATTCTATGGCTTTACGTGTATGTTAATGAATGAACCGAAGTATTATGTAACGTAAAGTGAAAGATAATGAAAAAGGAACATGATGAATGAATGCATGCATTAACGAATGAATGAACGTAAAAAGTCTTGCAAGCAATGTATGGAGGTTCACACCCAATGAAGGGTTTTAGCTTAATTGTGCGGGTTAGCTACCCCAAAAGGATGCACACTGGGGTCCAATCCTTGTGATTGACCATATGTATGGGATCCTTGCCGCTTGCCCCAGGTACTGGAGTCATCTTCGTGCACAATGTTCGGGGTCTATGATAGACCTCAGGCCCAGTAACCAGCTTCGTGCACAATGTTCGGGGTATCGCATATGGCATTGATCCGGAATGAAGGAAAAGATGAATAGTGACTGTACTTGCCTCAGGTACTGAGTCAGCTTCGTGCACAATGTTCGGGGTCTATGATAGACCTCATGCCCAGTAACCAGCTTCTTGCACAATGTTCGGGGTATTGTACATGTCACAAGATGTAATGAATGAACGAAGGTTAATGAACGTAATGGAAGATAATAATGAATTATCTGTATGTACGTATGATGTATATCACGAGCGAATGAAACGTATAGTATGGGTTTTGAAAAAAATAAATAATGATTTTATGCATGTTTTATTGTAAAACTAGAACTCACTCAGCAACGCTGACTTTTATACGTTTTCAGTTTGCAGGTAATGTTGCTGGGGATGGCACGGGGCGGCTGCTCAGCTCTTTTGGATGGCATCCATTTAATTAAGGCTTTTGTGATGTATACAACAATGTAATTTCGCAACCGACAAACGATGCATTATTTTGCAAAAGTTTTATGATGAATGAAATGCCTTCTGTTTTATGTTTTCCGCTGCAATGTTTGAGGAATAATTGTAAAGTATATGTTTTATGTGCGATGAATCACCAGCTGTGAGGTGCCCGGGAACGGGGCCTTACCAGTTGGTATCAGCCAAAGTTTAAGTGAAATGGTTAAATTTTTTCAAATAAACCTTAACTTAAACTGAGAATGGGACGAAATGGGAATGGGATTCCAATCTGAGTAGCTGTGTGCCATCAGGTATTTTCGTAATGTTAACCGGTTATGTGCGCATGGTATGTGGTTATTTGTTGTATGTAGATTTTAAATACTGATGGTTGTGTAGATCTTCGAAGGCCTCTCATGGTGGAGGTCCCGGTGCCGAACCGCGACCCAAGAGGGGGAACCAGAGTCGAGAAAGTGTTCATGAAGAACAAAACTCCTCATCCGGAGGCCGGAGATGAGAGTGCTAACCTGAGAGCCTCAGTGAGGAGGCGGTTGCGGAAGAAGTGCACCAAGTCATGCACGATCCTACCGTCTGTATGCTGAAGTGATAAGGCAGTTAGAGAGGGAGAGAGAAAGGAAAGTAAGAGTGGACCTTCGGGCAAAAGAAGACAGCCCGAGAACTGAGACAGTTCCATCCGATGATGAGGACGAGGAGAAGAGCCTGCGCCTGAGGCGACCCGAGGCTGCAACTACGGGTGTTTTATGAGATGCAAACCCCCTACTTTTGATGGAAACGGCACTACCGCTGCTGCTCACCGTGGGGGAGGGAAATGGAGGCAGTACTTGATATCAGCGAGTGCCGGGAAGACCAGAAGGTCAGTTCGCTACCCACTCATTCGTAGATTCGGCTCTGTGCTGGTGGTAACAATATCGTCCAAGCCGAGGGTAGTCGGACGGTCGGGAGAATGAGATGGTCGGAGTTGAAGAATTTGGTGATACGAGGAGTTTTGTCCTCACCGGAATGGACAAGGTCAAGAGAGAATTTTTGCAACTAGAGGCGGGAACTATGACACACCAAGGTCACCCCAAAATTCAATGAAATGCATGACTGGTGCCCGATCAGGTGACACCACTGTCACGAAAGATTAAGAGATATCTCCAGGGACTACCGACGATATCCGTAGGCATATTATCGCCACCCGACCAGCACTTTAGGTCGGCAGTTGATTTGGCTGGTAGACTATATGATGAGCGTGAGGTGGTAGTGGCTGAGGAGAAGAAGACGAGTAAGGATGGAGAAATTGGAATGGGAAACGGTTGGGCGTGGTAGAGCCGCTCCAAACAATAAGGCGCAAGGGTAGGTGACCGACGTGTGGTCACAGCTAGTGCTGGGTTGGAGAAGTGTGGCAAGTGTCGGGAAGGAGCACGGTGGCGAGTGCAGATGGGGGTCAAATATTTGTTTTCAAATGTGGGAAGCCTGGTCTATGGCTAGAGACTGTGGAGGTGTGAGTGTTTCACTGTGGGAAATGGTCACATGAGTAGGGAGTGTAAGAAGCCAAGGGCCGATGGTTCCGGGGAAGAAGGCCGGAGGAGAAGGGCAGAAGGCAAATGCCCGAGCTTTCACGATGACTCGAGAGGAGGCTAGGACAGATCCTGACATGGTGTCAGGTATATTTCTAGTAAACACAACTCTTTATCTGTGGTGTTTGATTCTGGTGCTAGTAGGAGTTTCATTTTTGTTGCCTTTGGTGCTAAGTTTCCAATAAAGAGCAGATGATTGGTGAGCCATTTGATGTAGAAACTGCTATTGGTAAGTCCACTAGAATTACGGAGGTGATAGAGGACTGTGCCATAGAACTAGAAGGCCATAGGTTTGCTGCTAGGTACACTGTGATCCCCTGGGGGATTTGATGTATTACTAGGGATGGACTGGTTAGCAACCTATGAGGCAAACATCGTGTGCCGTAAGAAGATGATCCGGTTGACAACGCCTGACGGAAAGTAGGTGACGTTTTATGGTGATCGCGTCACGACAATCCCGAGGGTGATTTCGATGGTGGTGGCGGGAAAGTGCATGAGACGCGATGTAGTGCCTACTTGGCATACATAGAGATGGAGCGTTAGTACCACATTATCCGAAGTACCAGTGGTGCGCGACTCCGGATGTATTCCCGGAAGACTTACCCGGTGTGCCACCAGATCACGAGGTTGAGTTCCAAATTGAACTTGATACCCGGTGCTCAACCCGTCGCCAAGTCGTTAGCGGTTGGCACCGACTGAGATGAAAGAGTTAATGGAGCAGTTGCAAGAACTGCTGGATTAGGGGTTCATTAGACCGAGTATCTCTCCATGGGGTGCTGCGGTGTATTTGTGAGGAAGAAAGACGGTAGTATGAGGATGTGTATTGACTACTGATAGTTGAACAAGTTGACGGTGAAGAACCGATACCCCCTACCAAGAATAGACTATCTGTTTGATCAGCTTCAAGGTGCCAGTTGGTTTTCAAGGATAGATCTTCGATCTGGTTACCATCAACTAAAAGTGAAGGAGCAGGACATTCCTAAAACAGCTTTTTGCACGCGCTACGGTCACTATGAGTTCCACGTTATGTCGTTTGGATTGACCAATGCGCCAGCTGCTTTTATGGATCTGATGAATCGAGTGTGTCGGCCAATGTTAGATAATCGGTGATTGTGTTCATTGACGATATCCTTATTTATTCGAAGAGTGAGATTGAGCATGCCGGTCATATCTGGGAGGTTCTGGAGACATTAAGAAAGGAGAAGTTGTATGCAAAATCTCCAAGTGCGTGTTTTGGTTACGCGAAGTTCAGTTCTTGGGTCATGTGGTGAATCCCGATGGGATTAGGGTGGACCCGACAAGGTAGAGGCGGTGACGCAATGGAAGTCTCCAGAGACGCCATCCGAGATTCGTAGTTTCTTGGTTTGGCGGGCTACTATAGGAGATTTATCCAAGACTTCTCTAAGATTGCCTCTCCACTGACTAAGTTGACCCGTAAGGATGTAAAGTATGTATGGGTTAGGCTCAGGAGAAGGCATTCGAGGAGTTGAAGGCGAGGTTGACTCAAGCTCGTGTCTTGTCGTTACCCGATGGAAGCGAAGATTTGGTAGTGTATTCAGACGCTTCTTACTCGGGGTTGGAGTGTGTGTTAATGCAAGGAGAAAAAGTTATAGCTTACGCAACCCGACAGCGTTTATGTAATATATGTATAAACATATGTTGTGTTGTGCGTGCATATATATGTGCATATGTGTGTGTTTCTCGTGTGATTCGTTTTGAGCATGCATATATATATATATATATATATATATATATATATATATATCACTGGAAGTGCATGTATGTATGCGTACGCATATGCCAAAAAGAGTGGGTGTGTGCATGTTTACTTTCTGCCGATGATAATGCATGTGTTGTGACAATGTGTTGTGTGTGTGATAATGCATGTGCGTGATGATGCGTCTGTGTGTGTTAGGGTGTGTGTTGTGGTAATGTGTGTATGTTTATGAATATTGTTTTATGAAGATGCCTTATTTGTTTAGTTTGGGGCTAAGATTTAATATTTTTGTGTGTGGATGCTTATAACAAGAAATAATAATATTGTGAGTAGGTAATGTAATAGATTATGGTGGAATCAAGTGGGTTTATATGTCGTGCACTAGTCCATAAGTATGAATCGTATATAACGTATATGGTCCATTGGATGCTTTATGTTAGGTCGTTTTAATGGATGTTGGTTACGTGTTATTTATATGTATGTTTTATGTATAAATAGGTCATGTGATTTGAAGTGCACTTTTATACATTAAATGAGTTGCATATTAAATGAGTTTTGGGTTTGGCTATGTTCGAATGAGAATTGGTGGATTTCAATGATCTACATCGTAACCGAGCCATGAAACGCGAAGCTGTACCTTCCTTATATTTATATTTAACAATTAATATTAATAGTGTAAATTAATATTAATTCAGGTTAATCAGAGACCCGAATCTTTTGTGTTACATTACTTAGTTGCAACGTATCCGAGGTGAGACTTCGCGGCCCCTATTTTACTTCTTTCCTTTTGGGGAGGAAAACATGAAAACGTATTTACAAAATGGTTTTAGTATTATTGATATCGCCTGTTATGTTAGTGCAAACATCTTGAAAAGTCCTTACATTCTCGAACGTTAGTAATGTGCAGCGAGGTAATCTGAGTAGTACTACTGGGTTTGACAAACCCGCATTCATCAAACAGTTTCCCTTTTGGGAAAGCACATCCCAAAATCCATCAAACATCCTATGCATTCATGAATTCATTAATAATATACCAATTCAAGCTCATATCATCATCTAAGCTGATCAACAACATCCAAACATCATAACTCATCAATCTTCATCAACAAAGTTTCTACTTTTGGCAAGCTATGAACAACAACATCCATTCAAGATTTCTAGCGTCATAACAACAATCTAGCATCTAATCATCATCATGAACACATCAATAACATCAATCCATCAATAATTCAACATTACATGCAAATAAGTTACTATTATTAGTAAGCTATGAACATCAACATCAATTCATCAATTTCTTGCAAAATCAATGTAACCTAGCATTCATACAACCTACTAATCATCATACATTCATCAAACAATCATCAACTTCACATAATCATGCCATTTCGAATTAGGTTTGCTTATAATCAAAGTTCATGATCAATCCACTAAAAACATACAATTCATGCATAATCAACGTTAAACAACATGTAATCAATCCAACTAACATATTAACATCATCAAACAACATCAAATTCGACCCCATGAAGACCAATTTCGCAACTAGGGTTCGGCCCTCAACAAGAACCCACAAAAACATGAAAAATCTAACCTTTAAACGTGTTATAGCTTGCAATTGATGATTCCCACGAGTTGTATTGCTTGAAATCGATCAAAATTGACTTGAAGGTTAGTTCTAGGTTGAAATCGCAATTGGAGAGGTGAGGGTGATGGTTTGCGGCCGATTTGGGGTTTGGGGGGATTAGGGTTTGTTAATTTTGTTAAGTTTTAGTTTTAGGTAATTACACTTAACCCCCCTTTATTTCATATTTTATAAAAACTATTCTTTTAAACACTTTTTGGAAGGTTTTAACTTAATAATACCAACATTATTAATCAATAATAATAATATTTACATTATTTCCACAACTCACAAGATAGGCAATTTAAATATACGCGTTTCCACGTTACGCGATAAAATTCACCGTTAACGTTTAAATTGTGTAAACACATAAGCATAACACAATAATCACATAATCAATTAGATTATCAATAACGTAACATTATTAATTATTATTAGGTCACCAACGTTAAACGACAACTAGTGTGTGTTCACGACACGTGTATGCAAGACCTACGGAACTAACAGAGTTGGTAACGGAAATTTAACGGATGTCACATTATCCCCATGTTGAAAGAATTTTCGTCCCGAAAATTGCGTTACATGGTGAGAGTGTTCCATCACTGGTCCACTGCATTGGCACACAGAAATCGAAATCGAGTGAGTTTTGGATGAGTTGTCACATCATCCCCATGTTGAAAGAAATTTCGTCCCGAAATTTAAATTAATACCTTTGTCTGCTGGCATCGTCCTTCGAATAGTTGAGGGTACTTAAGCTTCATTTGATCTTCTCGTACCCATGTGAATTCCGATCCACGCCGCGAATTCCAACGGATTTGAACAATAGGTATCTTGCTTTGCTTAAGTGTTTTCACCTCACGGTCCATCACCTCAACTGGTTCTTCAATAAAACGCAATTGTTCATCCACTTGAATTCTTCTAGTGGTACGACCATTGTTTCATCAGTTATGCACTTCTTCAGGTTTGACACATGAAATACATCATGGATTCCACTTAGCGAATCAGGTAGGGCTAGTCGATAGGCTACTGGACCTATTCTTTCTACAATTTCAAACGGTCCAACATACCTCGGATTTAGTTTCCCTCGTTTGCCAAACCGAACTACGCCTTTCCATGGTGAGACTTTCAACAAAACCTTGTCACCAACCTGAAACTCTACAGGTTTCCGTCTCTTGTCAGCATAACTCTTTTGTCTGTCTCGCGCTGCAGCCATACGGTTCCGTATCTGTACAATCTTCTGAGTTGTCTCATGAATTAACTCGGGACCTGTTACCTGACTATCACCAATTTCTGCCCAGCAAACTGGTGATCGACATTTTCTCCCATACAACGCCTCGAAAGGTGCTGCCTGTATGCTAGTATGATAACTGTTGTTATGAGAAAACTCCACCAATGGCAGGTGAATTTCCTGTTATTCTCGAAGTCAATCAGACAAGCCCATAGCATATCTTCCAACGTCTGTATGGTATGCTCACTCTGGCCATCCGTCTGTGGATGATATGCAATACTCATATCCAACCGTGTACCCAAAGATTTTTGCAGGAGTAGAAGCAGGTGTGAAAGGAGTAGGAGGTAGGGCACGTTCTCCTCCCTAATCCATCGGGTAATCAATCCTGGTAACCAGTCCCAATCATGGGTGTTAGGTGAGTCATGGGCATTTAAGGCTCCCCGTGCCCCGTAGCGGCAACGGTAGGCTCAAGTCGGCATCTCTTAGACTCCGGGGGTGAAGAAACAGGTATAGATGCTGAAAGCAGACGAGCGGAATCCTCGGTCTCTCTACTAGTCGAGGGTGATATAGGTGACATCGATGGTTCGGATGATGATGATGTGTGGACATTGTAACGTAGTGCGAGTATGCCATGAAATGTACCTCCAAAAGTCGTAAACAAGTAATAGTGTCTGTGCAATGCTAGTGTTGTATCTAAGGCTATAGTCTAGATGCAAATGCAATCCTAGTTCTCTACAATCAATGGCTCTAATCCCAATCTGTCACACCCTCAAATTCCACATGCGGGGTTTTACCGCGAGGCGTGTGACAAACCAGGATCTCAGACACGGTCATATCAAACAACACTAATTGAAATTAGAAATAAACGTTTGACTTAAATCAGAGTAGCATAAAAGAAAGAAACATCAGTGCGGAAGCATAAAACTAAAATGAATAACAGTGCGGAAGCGAATAACGAGTGGTAAACCATACTGAAAGTTATAAGTTGTAAGTGAAAACAAAATCTTCAATGCAAGTAAATATGTTTGATGATGCCTGTCCTGAGTGCGTTCCTTAATCGTGCATCATAAGCTTAAGCATTCCTGTTACCTGAGAAAACATGCTAAAATGTGTCAACATAAAGTTGGTGAGTTCAAAGGTTTTATCACAGATAAAATGTTTGTAATTGTTTGAATGGTAAAGTAATCAAGCATATGGTAGGTAGCTAGCCTATAAACAAGTTACTTAGCGTTTCGAAACGAGGCTGACTGTTTGTATGTTTGTGCCTTCCCGTCACGTCTCACTAGACAATGACAAATGTTAGGTCAATAACGCACCCGTTTGACCTCTAATCAAGCTAGCGCGACTAGCCGGGCGGGGTTTGTCAAATCCAGTAGTACTACTCAGAATTACCTCGCTGCACATTACTAACGGTTTGAGAATGTAAGGACTTTTCAAGAATGTTTACACTAACGTAACAGGCGATATCAATAATACTAAAACCATTTTGTAAATACGTTTGCGTGTTCACTCCCCAAAAAAAGAAAGAAAGTAAAATAGGGGCCGTGAAGATTCACCTTGAATGCATAGCAGAGAAATAATGTTCTTCGAGCATAGTAAGGTTTCGGTTAACCTAAATTTTCATTAATTATAAATATAATTAAGTTAGTTAGTTAATTACAAAGTTTAGGGTCGTACGGTTCCGCGATCACGGTTCGGTTTGATGTCGGTTATCGATGATTTTCATTCACACACAAACACACTCAAATGCATTAACACCACAGAAACGCGTTCACAAGATAAATTTATTTTTTATGAAAAATATATATATATTACAAGGCCGTTTAATAAGAAAAGTGTTACGTCACGTAATATATCATTTGTTAATTTTTACAAATGTGTAGTTTTCCAGCGTAACAGTTTCGTAATTTAAATACATAAAAATGAATGGATAACCATAAACACTGTTACAATTATATATATTACTACACGTATCCACAGGTAGTTCGTGCATTTAAGAAACACCCATACAACACATGCATGGGCGCATGGTGTACCCCATGCGCCTACATGAGAACTGTTTTACATACATACGCACGCAAGAAGTCCCTAAGTGCCCACAACATAATAAGCACACATACATACGTACACCTCATGCGCCTACTATAACAAACAATAGCCACACACACGCATTTGAAAACCCCATGCGCCCACAAGTTTGAATCGCATGCGCACGCATGCATACATAATCACATACACACATATGCATCCAAGCGCCTACCAACCCACATGAAAAATCCCAAACACCCCATCATGTGGCTGCCCATAGCCATACACATACATCCTTTACATGCAACACATACATACCTACGCATACATACATGCAAAAATCTAATACACAATTATACCATGACCACGTAGGTGCACACACACAACTATGATATATATATACATATACATTGCAGAAGCCATTATGTATGCACGAATACATGAAGATCCTTCAAACACATTCAAGAACACGCAGAACACGTATGTAACTGATTAACGCAACCCGTAATGAACCCAACGAACCGACAATAAACTCGTAACCGAACCGAAATACTCCAAACGAGAGGTAACGAGAAAAGAACCATACCGAATGAGATGCGGCTCAAATTTGATCGTCGCTCGCCGTCGCCGAGCGTGTTGTTGATTGTGATGTGGTTTGATTTCTTCGGGGGTCGAAAAGGAACCGTCGCGTGAACTGGAGGCCACCGGAGGCTAGAGACAAACGTAAAAGACTGCCGGATAAAGCTTGCATTGGGGAAGGGGTCGACGGTTGTAGACGGTGCTCTCGAACACAAAAACGGCAGTAGCAACTAGTAGGGTTACAGGGAGGGTTCGATGGGGAGGGATACGGTAGTTTATAAAGGATTTAAGTTTTAGATGGGTTGACACTTAAGCCCTCCAAATTTGCTTAAATTTCAATTATGTTTGATAACTTAATTAGTTTAGTTAGTTATAGGCTAGGTTAAGGTCAACTAATTTTAATAATAATCATGTTAACAATACTTATTATTATCCTTGAGTAATAATATTATAGATTACTTTATGATAAACGGAGAAAGGCTAGATAACAGAAACAGTGTTAACAAGAAAAGTCGGGTTGTCATATCATACCCTTGTTGAAAGAATTTACGTCCCGAAAAATTAGAATTTGAATGTTAGGTGGTAAAATGTATGGGATTCAGCTACTTTTGGTGATTTGTACGTGTCAGACTTTGTAAGGTTTTGATAGGGTTGTGACATCATCCCCTTGTTGAAAGGAATTTCGTCTTGAAATTTAAAAGAAAAGGTATCTCAAGAATGAATACCTTACGAAGTAGGTGTCTGATCGTTGAACAGTTGTGGGTACTTCTTCTTCATCTGATCTTCACGTTCCCAGGTAAATTCTGGTCCACGCTTTGAGTTCCATCGGACTTTGACAATAGGGATGCGACTATGTTGAGCGTCTGACCTCTCGGTCCATAACTTCTACCGGTTCTTCGATGCAGCGTAGTTGTTCGTCCACACGTATCTCATCTAACGGAACGACAAGAGTCCGTCTGCAAGGCATTTCCTCAGGTTTGAAACATGGAACACATCGTGTAATCCACTGAGTTCTTCGGGTAGGTTCAGCTGATAGGCTACGGGGCCAACCCGTTTGACAATCTCAAACGGTCCCACGTATCTAGGGCTTAGTTTCCACGTTTCTCGAAACGAATCGCACCTTCCAAGGTGACACTTTCAAAAGTACCTTGTCACCAACTTGAAATTCCAACGAGCGGCGGCATTGTCAGCATAACTCTTTTGTCGGTCACATGCTGCTACCATGCGGTTACGGATTTATACGATCTTCTCAGTTGTCTCGTGCACAAGTTCAGGACCGGTAAGTTGACTTTCTCCAACTTTCACCCAACAAATAGGTGATCGGCACTTATGCCCATACAGTGCCTCGAATGGAGCAGATTTGATCGACGTGTGATAACTATTATTGTAAGAAAACTCAACCAACGGTAAGTGAGTTTCCCAACTGCTGCCGAAATCAATCACGTAAACGCGTAACATGTCTTCCAAGGTCTGGATCGTACTCTCACTCTGGCCATCCATTTGGGGGTGATATGCAGTGCTTATATCTAGTCGTGTTCCCAATGATCGTTGCAAAGATTGCCAAAAATGTGAATTAAATCTAGCGTCACGATCGGAGATGATAGAAATTGGCACACCGTGCCGAGAGACTATTTCTCTTAGGTAGATACGAGTTAACTTCTCCATTCTATCAGTCTCTCTAATTGGTAGGAAGTGTGCAGATTTCGTCAATCGGTCTACAATTACCCAAATGGTATCGCATCCGCTGGGTGTTCGTGGCAGTTTTGTGATGAAGTCCATAGATATGGCTCCCACTTCCATACTGGAATTTCTGGTTGTTGTAGTAAACCAGACGGTCGTTGATGGTGAGTTGTAATGCTCGAACTCGCTTTGGCTTAGGTGTCTCCTTTCGACTTAAGGCATCAGCTACTACATTAGCCTTACCCGGATGATACTTGATCGCACAGTCATAGTCATTCAACAACTCGACCAGCGACGTTGTCTCATATTCAACTCCTTCTGCTCAAAAATATGTTGAAGACTCTTGTGATCGGTATAAATGGTGCACTTGGTACCGTACAAGTAATGTCTCCATATCTTAAGAGCAAACACAACGGCTCCCAACTCTAGGTCGTGTGTCGTGTAGTTCTTCTCGTGAACCTTTAGCTATCGGGAAGCGTATGCGATCACCCTCTCACGTTTCATTAGCATACAACCGAGACCTTGAATAGAAGCATCGCAATACACCATAAAATCTTCGGTTCCCTCGGGTAAAGACAATATCGGTGCCGTGCAGGGTTTCTGTTTTAAGAACTGGAATGCTGATTCCTACTTGTCACCCCAACTGTACGCAGTGCCTTTTTGTTTTAACGTTGTAAGTGGTTGGACGATCTTCGAAAACCCTTCGATAAATCGTCGGTAATATCCAGCCAATCCAAGAAATTGTCGTACCTCCGTGGAGTCTTTGGCGTAGCCCAGTTCTTGATAGCTTCTATCTTTGCTGGATCAACATGTATACCCTTCTCATTGACTACATGACCCAAAAATTGGACTTCCCGAATCCAGAAGTCCACTTCGAAAATTTGGCATATAGTTGTTCTTGTTTAAGTAATTCCAAGATCAGCCGAAGGTGTTCCTCGTGCTCCTCCTTGTTCCTTGAATAAATCAGAATGTCATCGATAAAAACGATGACAAACTTGTCCAGGTAGGGTTTGCACACGCAGTTCATGAGATCCATGAAAACCGTTGGTGCATTAGTCAGACCAAATGGCATTACCAGAAAACTCATAGTGACCGTATCGAGTTCTGAATGCCGTCTTTGATATGTCCTCCTCTTGGACTCTCAGTTGATGATACACCTGATCTTAAATCTATCTTCGGATAGAAGCTCGACCCTTGAAGTTGGTCAAACAGATCGTCAATGCGAGGTAGAGGATAACGATTCTTGACCGTCACTTTGTTCAGTTCACGATGTCAATACACATGCGAAAAGTCCCATCCTTTTTCTTGACAAACAGGACTGGGGCTCCCCATGGTGATGAACTAGGTCTGATGAATCCTTTATCCAGGAGTTCTTGCAGTTGAGTAGACAGTTCTTGTAATTCCTTCGGAGCTAATCTATATGGTGCTCTAGCTATCGGTGCGGCTCCAGGCGCCAAATCAATCTAGAACTCAACTTGATGATGGTGGAAGACCAGGTAAGTCTTCAGGGAATACTTCAGGAAAGTCACGAACGATAGGGATATCTTCTATCTTCTTTTCTTCAGTGATCTTTTCGGTGATCATCGCTAAGATGGCGGTATGGCCTTTGCGTAGGCACTTCTGGGCTTTCATGTACGAAATGATGCCAGAAACGACACCACTTTTCTCACCCTGTACGGATAAGATTTCACCACTAGGAAGTGGTACACGAACAATCTTCTCGCGACAAAATATCTCAGCTTGGTTCTTAGATAATTAGTCCATGCCAACGACTACGTCAAAACTACCAAGTGTAACAGGCATAAGGTCTATCTCAAATTTGTACCCTGATAGCTCTAATTTACATCCTTTAAGAATATGAGTTGCCTCGATCATTTTACTGTCAGCTAGTTCTACCGTATAACTAAGGTCCATTTCATTCAAGGATACATCTAAAAGCTTGCTAAACTTAGTAGATATAAAACTCTTATCAGCCCCGGTATCAAATAACACAGTAGCGGAACAGTCATTCAGAGGAAACGTACCGGTAACCACGTTTTGATCGTTTCTCGCCTCGCCAGAACCAATCACAAAAGCTCAACCTCTGGCTCCATTTCCATTGTTGTTATTTCCAGTATTACCCCTGTTCCCATTCTTTAGTTGTGGATAATCTTCCTATAGTGACCCTCTTTACCACATTCAAAACAACCTCTAGTCACTTCACCCTGTCGTTGTTGATAAGGTTATTGCCTGGTCATCAGTTCACCCCTACAGTCTTTAGCCGCATGACCCATTCTTCCACACCTTTGACAACGAAAACGGTCACACTGGTCATGATGATGAAAGTTACATTTGTTGCACTTTGGATACTTGCCCACATAGTTACTTGATCCCTGATCATTGTTGTTGTTGTTCTGATTATTGTTGGTGAATCTTCTGGAAGAGTCAAACTTTCTGACTTGTTGTTGCTGAGGGTTGTTCGAGTTTGAGGACTTGCTGGTGGTATTATCCCATTTTCTTTTATAGTCAGATGAACCAGATGTAGTGCTACGTTTAGGCAGAGTGCCCTACGCCACCGCCTGATCGGTGAGTCTGTGAGCTAGTCGGATAGCATGCTGAATAGTCTCAGGTTCCGCAGCTATGACACTAGCTTGAATTTGAGGAGCTAACCCATCAATATACCTCTCTATCCTTTTGTAGTTTGGGTCTACCATCTGAGGACATAAAGTAGCCAACTCGTGCGAACGAGTCGTATATTCCTCAATGTTGGAGCCAACCATTTTAAGATTCCAAAATTCACTTTCCAGCTTCTGGACTTCATTCCTCGGGTAGTATTCTTCCTTCACCAACTTCTTGAAATCATCCCATGGTAGGTTATTAGCAGCCTCAAGTCCTAATGTCTGGACTTGTGAGTTCCACCAAGTTAACGCTGGTCCTTCTAATGTGCCAGATGCATACTTGACACGGTTTCCAACAGGACAATTGCACATGTCAAAACTGACTCAAGTTTCTCAACCAGCGTAGCAATGTGACAGCACCCTCAGAACCACTGAAAGAGTGAGGCTTGAAGTCCATAAACATCTTGAAGGTGCAGACTGCTAGACCTTGATTCAGATTCAGTTGTTCTGGTTTGATTGGGGTCTGCTCATAAACTGCAAGCGCGTCAGCTACCCGCTTATTGATGATGGCATCCAATTCAGCTTGAGTCATGTTGATGTTTCCCCGTCCACTCGGGCGTCCAGATCTTCTTCCAGACATGATTCTTCAATTCACAGTACATGAACATGAGAAAATATATAATATATAGTCATCATAATGTACAAATAAGTAATCATGCATTTCACAAAACCACAACAACCAATAATCAAATAATAATCTTCGATAAAAATAAATTGTAGGGGTACAATGTATTCAATCAAATAATCAAAAATCAAAATATATCAATTGGATGGGAACAACCCTTCCCACCTAGGTTAAAGAAATGAAATGAAATGCTTAAGTGTCATCACTAGCTGAAGAGATAACTTGTCACACTCTCAAAATCCACTTGCGGAGTTTTCCGCGAGGCATGTGAACAAACCAGGATCACAGTCAATAGTTACTCAGAACGACTCTATATGCCATAATTTAAATAAAATAAACCAAAGTACAAACTTTAAACTGTGCGGAAGCATTTTGAAAACAACCCAAAGAAATAAAAGTATAACTATGGCAAAACATGTGCCAACCCAAACGAGTAACAATAATCATTAAAATACTAAAAATGTCTTGGGAACCGAGTCTTAGAATGCAAGTGAACCATGCAGTGCTCCTATGACAAGAAAGCTAATGACCTGAGAATAGCATACTAAAATGTCAACACAATGGTTGGTGAGTTGAAGAGATATTCAAACATAAACAGTTTAATAATAGAGATATAAAAGTAGTGCATTGTAACAGATAGCTAGTCCATTAATAATAAATATTATTTCATAGTGATTTCGCAATTGAACCTGACTGTGTTGCGTTGTTGCCTCCTGTCACGACTTAACAGGTCGTGACAATGTTTATTAGGACAAATGCACCCGGTTGACCTCGAGTCACACAGGTGGGGCTCGTTAGACCCAGTAGTACTATCCAAATTTCTCCGCTATTCAATATTAACAATTCGAAAGTGTGAGGACTTTTCCATGATATCAACACTATATAATATTATACACAACTTGAATATACAAAGCGTTTGTGATTTACCAGTATGCTATCTCCCCCAAAAGAGATTAAATAAAGAGTGGGGCATGAACTCACCTTATATGCGTATAGATACTTAGAGTTTGACTTGACAAACAGAATAGAAAGACAACCTTCAGAGGTTACCTAGATCATATAAGTGCATAAGTACGTGTAATCAAAGAACATGTGAAACCCTAAGTACACTACAACCAAGGACTCAAGATTTCAAACAAAACAGACAGGTTTGACCTAGTTGACCCGTTTGACCCGTTGGTGACTTTATGTGTTGTAAACCATTCAAGTAATCATACACACATATCATACATAGTTAACATTTAAAATAGATCATATGTATGCTATATCATCCAGGTGTATCACTTAGATCATCATACAACCAAGTATCATACAAGTCATGCGAATCTAGAATATTAACATGTCCACCAGTTATAACACAACTAACATGTCACACAAGGATCAAACCACTCACCACATGCCATGTGAAGCCACTCACGACTTCACATCCTAAACCATGCCAATCCTACTAAGTAGGGGCCTCAGATTCGCACGCGTGTATGATGATCATAATCATATTCATTAGCCATGTACATTGCATCCAACAACATCACAACAATCAATTTCCAGTCCCAAACATGATAACCTAACCACTCATCAACATCAACATCACACATGATCATCAAAGTCCAAACATCACCCATGATTATCCAAAACATCCATACAACTAATTTAACATGTTTCATCACCATAGAATTCATCCACGAACTTACTAACACGCTTCTAACATCCCAAACATGTTCAAACTATCATCTTTCACATTTTCATATAAAAGTTTCCCTTTTGGGAAAGCACATCCCAAAATCCATCAAACATCCTATGCATTCATGAATTCATTAATAATATACCAATTCAAGCTCATATCATCATCTAAGCATGATCAACAACATCCAAACATCATAACTCATCAATCTTCATGAATAAAAGTTTCTACTTTTGGCAAGCTATGAACAACAACATCCATTCAAAGATTTCTAGCGTTCATAACAACAATCTAGCATCTAATCATCATCATGAACACATCAATAACATCAATCCATCAATAATTTAACATTACATGCAAATAAGTTACTATTATTAGTAAGCTATGAACATTAACATCAATTCATCATTTCTAGCAAAATCAATGTAACCTAGCATTCATACAACCTACTAATCATCATACATTCATCAAACAATCATCAACTTCACATAATCATGCCATTTTCGAATTAGGGTTTGCTTATAATCAAAGTTCATGATCAATCCACTAAAAACATACAATTCATGCATAATCAATGTTAAACAACATGTAATCAATCCAACTAACATATTAACATCATCAAACAACATCAAATTCGACCCCATGAAGACCAATTTCGCAACTAGGGTTCGGCCCTCAACAAGAACCCACAAAAACATGAAAAATCTAACCTTTAAACGTGTTATAGCTTGCAATTGATGATTCCCACGAGTTGTATTGCTTGAAATCGATCAAAATCTTGACTTGAAGGTTAGTTCTAGGTTGAAATCGCAATTGGAGAGGTGAGGGTGATGGTTTGCTGCCGATTTGGGGTTTGGGGGGATTAGGGTTTGTTAATTTTGTTAAGTTTTAGTTTTAGGTAATTACACTTAACCCCCTTTATTTCATATTTTATAAAAAATATTCTTTTAAACAATTTTGAAAGGTTTTAACTTAATAATACCAACATTATTAATCAACAATAATAATATTTACATTATTTCCACAACTCACAAGATAGGCAATTTAAATATACGCGTTTCCACGTTACGCGATAAAATTCACCGTTAACGTTTAAATTGTGTAAACACATAAGCATAACACAATAATCACATAATCAATTAGATTATCAATAACGTAACATTATTAATTATTATTAGGTCACCAACGTTAAACGACAACTAGTGTGTGTTCACGACACGTGTATGCAAGACCTAACGGAACTAACAGAGTTTGGTAACGGAAATTTACCGGATGTCACATTATCCCCATGTTGAAAGAATTTTCGTCCCGAAAATTGCGTTACATGGTGAGAGTGTTCCATCACTGGTCCACTGCATTGGCACACAGAAATCGAAATCGAGTGAGTTTTGGATGAGTTGTCACATCATCCCCATGTTGAAAGAAATTTCCTCCCGAAATTTAAATCAATACTTTTGTCTGTTGGCATTGTCCCTTCGAATAGTTGAGGGTACTTAAGCTTCATTTGATCTTCTCGTACCCATGTGAATTCCGGTCCACGCCACGAATTCTAACGGATTTTAACAATAGGTATCTTGCTTTGCTTAAGTGTTTTCACCTCACTGTCCATCACCTCAACTGGTTCTTCAATAAAACGTAATTGTTCATCCACTTGAATTTCTTCTAGTGGTACGACCATTGTTTCATCAGTTATGCACTTCTTCAGGTTTGACACATGAAATACATCATGGATTCCACTTAGCGAATCAGGTAGGGCTAGTCGATAGGCTACTAGACCTATTCTTTCTACAATTTCAAATGGTCCAACATACCTCGGATTTAGTTTCCCTCGTTTGCCAAACCGAACTACGCCTTTCCATGGTGAGACTTTCAACAAAACCTTGTCACCAACCTGAATCTCTAAAGGTTTCCGTCTCTTGTCAGTATAACTCTTTTGTCTGTCTCGCGCTGCAGCCATATGGTTCCGTATCTGTACAATCTTCTCAGTTGTCTCATGAAATAACTCGGGACCTGTTAGCTGACTATCACAAATTTCTGCCCAGCAAATGGTGATCGACATTTTCTCCCATACAGCGCCTCGAAAGGTGCTGCCTGTATGCTAGTATGATAACTGTTGTTATAAGAAAACTCCACCAATGGCAGGTGAATTTCCAGTTATTCTCGAAGTCAATCACACAAGCCCGTAGCATATCTTCCAACGTCTGTATGGTACGCTCACTCTGGCCATCCGTCTGTGGATGATATGCAATACTCATATCCAACCGTGTACCCAAAGATTTTTGCAGGAGTAGAGCAGGTGTGAAAGGAGTAGGAGGGTAGGGCACGTTCTCTCCCTAATCCATCGGGTAATCAATCCTGGTAACCAGTCCCAATCATGGGTGTTAGGTGAGTCATGGGCATTTAAGGGCTCCCCGTGCCCCGTAGCGGCAACGGTAGGCTCAAGTCGGCATCTCTTAGACTCCGGGGGTGAAGAAACAGGTATAGATGCTGAAAGCAGACGAGCGGAATCCTCGGTCTCTCTACTAGTCGAGGGTGATATAGGTGACATCGATGGTTCAGATGATGATGATGTGGACATCTTGTAACGTAGTGCGAGTATGCCATGAAATGTACCTCCAAAAGTCGTAAACAAGTAATAGTGTCTGTGCAATGCTAGTGTTGTATCTAAGGCTATAGTCTAGATGCAAATGCAATCCTAGTTCTCTACAATCAATGGCTCTAATCCCAATCTGTCACACCCTCAAATTCCACATGCGGGGTTTTACCGCGAGGCGTGTGTGACAAACCAGGATCTCAGACACGGTCATATCAAACAACACTAATTGAAATTAAAAATAAGCGTTTGACTTAAATCAGAGTAGCATAAAAGAAAGAAACATCAGTGCGGAAGCATAAAACTAAAATGAATAACAGTGCGGAAGCGAATAACGAGTGGTAAACCATACTGAAAGTTATAAGTTGTAAGTGAAAACAAAATCTTCAATGCAAGTAAATATGTTTGATGATGCATGTCCTGAGTGCGTTCCTTAATCGTGCATCATAAGCTTAAGCATTCCTGTTACCTGAGAAAACATGCTAAAATGTGTCAACATAAAGTTGGTGAGTTCAAAGGTTTTATCACAGATAAAAATGTTTGTAATTGTTTGAATGGTAAAGTAATTAAAGCATATCGGTAGGTAGCTAGCCTATAAACAAGTTACATAGCGTTTCGAAGCGAGGCTGACTGTTTGTATGTTCGTATGTTTGTTGCCTTCCCGTCACGTCTCACTAGACAATGACAAATGTTAGGTCAATAACGCACCCGTTTGACCTCCAATCAAGCTAGCGCGACTAGCCCGGGCGGGGTTTGTCAAACCCAGTAGTACTACTCAGAATTACCTCGCTGCACATTACTAACGGTTTGAGAATGTAAGGACTTTTCAAGAATGTTTACACTAATGTAACAGGCAATATCAATAATACTAAAACCATTTTGTAAATACGTTTGCATGTTTTCTCTCCCCAAAAAAAAGAAAGAAAGTAAAATAGGGGCCGTGAAGACTCACCTTGAATGCATAGCAGAGAAATAATGTTCGAGCAATAGTTAAGGTTTCGGTTAACCTAAATTTCATTAATCATAAATATAATTAAGTGAGTTATTAATTACAAAGTTTAGGGTCGTACGGTTTCGCGATCACGGTTCGGTTTGATGTCGGTTATCGATGATTTTCATTCACACACAAACACACTCAAATGCATTAACACCACAGAAACGCGTTCACAAGATAAATTTATTTTTTATGAAAAATATATATATATTACAAGGCCGTTTAATAAGAAAAGTGTTACGTCACGTAATGTATCATTTGTTAATTTTTACAAATGTGTAGTTTTCCGGCGTAACAGTTTCGTAATTTAAATACATATAAAATGAATGGATAACCATAAATCACATGTTACATATTATATATATTACTACACGGATCAACAGGCAGTTCGTGCATTTAAGAAACACCCATACAACACATGCATAGGCGCATGGTGTACCCCATGCGCCTACATGCAAACTGTTTTACATACATACGCACGCAAGAAGTCCCCAAGTGCCCACAACATAATAAGCACACATACATACGTACACCTCATGCGCCTACTATAACAAACAATAGCCACACACACGCATTTGAAAACCCCATGCGCCCACAAGTTTGAATCGCATGCGCACGCATGCATACATAATCACATACACACATATGCATCCAAGCGCCTACCAACCCACATGCAAAATCCCAAACACCCCATCATGCGGCTGCCCATAGCCATACACATACATCCTTTACATGCAACACATACATACCTACGCATACATACATGCAAAAATCATATACACAATTATACCCATGACCACGTAGGTGCACACACACAACTATGATATATATATACATATACATTGCAGAAGCCATTATGTATGCACGAATACATTGAAGATCCTTCAAACACATTCAAGAACACGCAGAACACGTATGTAACTGATTAACGCAACCCGTAATGAACCCAACGGACCGACAATTAAACTCGTAACCGAAACCGAAATACTCCATACGAGAGGTAACGAGAAAAGAACCATACCGAATGAGATGCGGCTCAAATTTGATCGTCGCTCACTGTCGCCGAGCGGTTGTTGATTGTGATGTGGTTCGATTTCTTCGGGGTCGAAAAGGAACCGTCGCGTGAAATGGAGGCCACCGGAGGCTAGAGACAAACGCAAAAGACTACCGGATAAAGCTTGCATTGGGGAAGGGGTCGACGGTTGTAGACGGTGCTCTCGAAGACAAAAACGGCAGTAGCAACTAGTAGGGTTACAGGGAGGGTTCGAGGGGAGGGATACGGTAATTTATAAAGGATTTAAGTTTTAGATGGGTTGACACTTAAGCCCTCCAAATTGCTAAATTTCATTAAGTTTGATAACTAATTAGTTTAGTAGTTATAGGCTAGGTTAAGGTCAACTAATTTTAATAATAATCATGTTAACAATACTTATTAGTATCCTTGAGTAATAATATTACAGATTACTTTACGATAAACGGAGAAAGGCTAGATAACAGAAACAGTGTTAACAAGAAAACTCGGGTTGTCATATCATACCCTTGTTGAAAGAATTTACGTCCCGAAAAATTAGAATTTGAATGTTAGGTGGTCAAATGTATGGGATTCAGCTACTTTTGGTGATTTGTACGTGTCAGACTTTGTAAGGTTTTGACAGGGTTGTGACATCATCCCCTTGTTGAAAGGAATTTCGTCTTGAAATTTAAAGGAAAAGGTATCTCAAGAATGAATACCTTACGAAGTAGGTGTCTGATCGTTGAACAGTTGTGGGTACTTCTTCTTCATCTGATCTTCACGTTCCCAGGTAAATTCTGGTCCACGCTTTGAGTTCCATCGGACTTTGACAATAGGGATGCGACTATGTTGAGCGTCTTGACCTCTAGGTCCATAACTTCTACCGGTTCTTCGATGCAGCGTAGTTGTTCGTCCACACGTATATCATCTAACGGAGCGACGAGAGTCTCGTCTGCAAGGCATTTCCTCAGGTTTGAAACATGGAACACATCGTGTAATCCACTGAGTTCTTCGGGTAGGTTCAGCTGATAGGCTACCGGGCCAACCCGTTTGACAATCTCAAATGGTCCCACGTATCTAGGGCTTAGTTTCCACGTTTCCCGAAATGAATCGCACCCTTCCAAGGTGACACTTTCAAAAGTACCTTGTCACCAATTTGAAATTCCAACGAGCGGCGGCATTTGTCAGCATAACTCCTCTGTCGGTCACGTGCTGCTGCCATGCGGTTACGGTTTGTACGATCTTCTCAGTTGTCTCGTGCACAAGTTCAGTACCGGTAAGTTGACTTTCTCCAACTTCCGCCCAACAAATAGGTGATCGGCACTTACGCCCATACAGTGCCTCGAATGGAGCAGCTTTGATCGACGTGTGATAACTGTTATTGTAAGAAAACTCAACCAACGGTAAGTGAGTTTCCCAACTGCTGCCGAAATCAATCACGTAAGCGCGTAACATGTCTTCCAAGGTCTGGATCGTATGCTCACTCTGGCCATCCGTTTGGGGTGATATGTAGTGCTTATTATTATTATTATATTATTATTATTATTATTATTATATTATTATTATTATCATTATTATTTTTTTTTCTTATTATTATCATTATTATTATTATTAATATTACTATTATCATTATTATTATTATTATAATAATAATAATATTATATTATTCTTATTCATATTATTATTATTATTATTCTTATTATTATTATTATTCTTATTATTATTATTATTATTATTTATTATTATTATTATTATTATTATTGTTATTATTATTATGTAACACCGGTTATTTTTGAAAAGTCAAGAATATGAAAAAAAAATAAAAGAAAGAAAGGCAATTAAGTCCAAGTGGAGGGACCAAAAGTGTCCAAAGGACAAATATCTTTGAAAGTTGGTGTAAAGGTGGGCATGGCCGCCCACCTCTTTTCACATCACCACCTTCTTCGTTTTAGATAGAGAGAGAGCAGAGAACTCTCGGTTTTCAGCAGAAGAAGAAGAAGTGGGCGAATTCAAGGTAAGAATTCGTGATTTTTTAGATGTTTATGACGGGTTTTGTCCCGGTGTTATGTTTATGCGCTTATGGGTTGTGTTTGTGCTCGGTTGTGTGTATTTTTTTGATGTTGTTTCTAGGTATTCTGAACTCTTTGCAAGCGGGTTAAAAGGAAGAACACCCAAGTGCATCAGGTGAGTTCTAGACCCCGGTTTTACAGGTTTTGAAACATATTTGGGGCTAAAAACGTATTAAAATGATTTTACAAAGTTTATGTGATTACCCGTATGTAATATGTGCATGTTGGATGTTAGTTCTGGTCGATTTGTAGGCTACTCATGTATAGAATGGCCACATTATACATTAGAACAGATGAGATCGATGATTAGGATGGAAAATATCTTAGAAACATGTTTTACAGAATGTTCATGCGCCTAGATAAGGGTCCATACGTCCAAATGTGCCTTAGAAAGAACTAAGTGTAAGCCATGCGCCCAAACAGTAGCTCATGCACCCAAAACTTGCCTTAGAAATGTTTAAGTTATGCCCATGCGCCTGAATAGTGGCTCATGCGCCTAGAAATGTTAGTCGGATGACTAAGGGTAGGGCCATGCGCCCCAATTGTGCCCATGCGCCCATGTGGCCCATGCGCCTAAGTGCTCATGCGTCCGGATAGATCCATGCGCCCAGATTGAGATGAAATTTTCTAAGTGTCTAGACGTCCAAGAGTTCCCATGCGCCTAAGTGTTTCCCATGCGCCGGAACAGTGTCCATGCGCCTGTATAGTGCCCATGCGCCTAGGACTTAGAATATTTTTATGATTTTTGGGGAAAATGTGTAAAGTAGGCTTTGACTTGGGATATTCCCGGGAAACTATAAGTTGACTTTTGGGGTCATAAATAGTATGATGGGCCTGGGATGGATGATGATAATGATGATGATGATGATGATGATGATGATGCATGATTATGCATGATGTATGTTAGGTATGTATGATGCCCTGTGATGACGTGTGTATGGTATGTTATGTTATGTTCCTATGATGATGAATGTTTATCTTTCCATGGCTTTACGTGTATGTTAATGAATGAACCAGAAGTATTATGTAACATAAAGTGAAAGATAATGAAAGAGGAACATGATGAATGAATGCATGCATTAACGAATGAATGAACATAAAAAGTCTTGCAAGCAATGTATGGAGGTTCACACCCAATGAAGGGTGTTAGCTCAACTGTGTGCGGGTTAGCTACCCCAGAAGGATGCACACTGGGGTCCAATCCTTGTGATTGCCACTTGCCTCAGGTACTGGAGTCAGCTTCGTGCATAATGTTTGGGGTCTATGATAGACCTCAGGCCCAGTAACCAGCTTCGTGCATAATGTTCGGGGTATAGCATATGGCATTGATCCGGAATGAAAGGAAAAGATGAATGGTGACTGTACTTGCCTCAGGTACTGGAGTCAGCTTCGTGCACAATGTTCAGGGTCTATGATAGACCTCAGGCCCAGTAACCAGCTTCGTGCACAATGTTCGGGGTATTGTACATGTCACAAGATGTAATGAATGAACGAAGATTAATGAACGTAATGGAAGATAATAATGATATTATCTGTATGTACGTATGATGTATAACCACGAGTGAATGAAATGTATAGTATGGGTTTTGAAACGAAATAAATAATGATTTTATGCATTTTTATTGTAAAACTAGAACTCACTCAGCAACGCTGACTTTTATACGTTTTTAGTTGGCAGGTAAACGTTGCTGGGATGGCACGGGGCGGCTGCTCAGCTCTTTTGGATGGCATCCATTTAATTAAGACTTTTGTGATGTAATACAATAATGTAATTTCGTAACCGATGCATTATTTTGCAAAAGTTTTATGATGAAATGAAATGCCTTTTGTTTTATGTTTTCCGCCGCAACGTTTTGAGGAATAATTGTAAAGTATATGTTTTATGTGCGATGAATCACCAGCTGTGAGGTGCCCGGGAACGGAGCCTTACATATTATTCTTATTATTATTATTATTATTATTTTTATTATTATTATTATTATTATTATTATTCTTATTATAATTATTAATAATAATAATTATTATTTTTATTATTATCATTATTATTATTATCATTATTATTCTTATTATTATTATATTATTATTATAATTATTATTGTTATTATTATTGTTATTATTATTATTATTATTATCATTATAATATATTATTATTATTATCATCATTATTATTATTATTATCTTTATCATTATTATCATTATTATTATTATTATATTATTAATATTGTTATTAATAATAATAATAATATTAATATTATTATTATTATTATATATTATTATTATTATATTTTATTATTATTATCATCATCATCATCATCATCATTATTATTATTATTATATTATTATTATTAGTATCATCATCGTTGTTGTTATATATTATTATTTATTATTATTATTATTATTATTATTATTATTTATTATTCTTATTATATATTATTCATTATTCTTATTATATTACTATTATTATTATTGATTATTAATATTATTATTATCATTATTATTATTATTTTTATTATTATTATTATATTATTATTATTATTATTAATATTACTATTATCATTATTATTATAATTCTTATTATTATTATATTATTATTATTATATTTTTATTTTATTATTATTCTTATTCTTATATTATATAATAATAATAATAATAATATATTATTATTATTATTATATTTTCTTATTATTATTATTATTATTCTTATTATTATTATTATATTTAATTATTATTATTATTATTATTATTATTATTATTCTTATTATTATTATTGTTGATACATGTATGTCCCTAGATCATGATATGAAATGTAATAGATCTTGTTTATCTGATTTTGATGTAATTGATATAATTAATAAAATGATATTGATTTTTGTGATTTGTAATGACTAAATTTCATTAATGAGTAGATATTAAATTGGTTAATTAGGATAGTAGTGTGTGAATGGTTACACATAATGAATATTAATTAATACATTCAAACTTAACATAATGAAGTTCTCACGCGAATGGCCCATACGAATGGACCACACGCATGAATAACCTCATACGACTGACTCAGTCGCACGACTGAACCAGGAGACTGATTCAGTCGTACGATTGACACGTAAGATTGACTCAGTCGCACGACTGAACACTCAGTCGTGCGAATGGATCAACCGCATGGTTCACTCGCACGACTGAACCATGCTTATGGTCCAGTCGCCCGAATGAACAATACTAACCTATAAATACAATCTAATTCGTGAAAAACATAGAGCATTCATTCCCTACGATTCCAGACGTACCCTAACCGTCCAGAAGCCTCCCAATTCGTTCTCCAAGTTCATAGAACACATTAGATCGATTTCCAATCGATTTATAATGTTAGTTTCAATTCTTTATTGATTGTTCGTGTGTTCTCACTGATTGGATCGCCAATCAAATAGGATTCCGAACTATTTGATCTGGTTTACATGCTAATCACTAGGTATTTCGTTCAACTACCAGGTCCTAACAAGTGGTATCAGAGCCTTGGCTCTTGATTACGTGTGCTTCATTCAAGATTGATAAAAAAAACTTGTGTTTTTGCACTAAAAACGCAATCTTTTGTGTCAAAAGTGATCTTGGACGTTCCCTGCTCATCAAAGTTTGGTCTCTACGGACTTAGGCGATTAGACCTTGCGAAAGTTCGAATTTTTATGTCTAAAACACATTTAACCTAGAAATTTTCGCAACACAGTAGCTTGAGTCGCACGAGTGAGCCATTCGCCCGACTGGAACTCAATCGCATTGCTCAGACGCACGATTGGACATAGTCGCATCTCCATTCGTACGATTGAACCATTTGTTCGCAGTGTTCATACGCATCAGCTTCATCCGCACGACTGAACCAATCGCTTAGTTCAGCCGCGCGATTGAACCATTCGCAATAGTTCATTCGCACGAATAGCCCAATCGCATCCTTCAGTCACACCAGTTGATAGCTCGTGTAAGTTGACTTAAAGTTATTTTCCATGGAAGAGCAAATGTCAGCCTTTACTGGTGGGAAGGACTCTAGGATCCAGAATCTGCTGTTACTTGAGAGTGAGGTAGGTAATCATAATAAACCGCCAAAGCTTTAACATTAGATGAGTTTCCCCACTAGAAACAACGTTTTGAGATCTATCTCAATGGAGTGGATCCGAATCTGTGGGAAGCTATCGAGATTGGGTATAGTACGCTGGTGGGAGCCGATGGAGTAAAGCTAACCTTAGGAGGGATGACAGCGCGCAGAAAGTAAAATATAATGCAGAGAAGAGGGTTTATGCATTGATTACATAGTCTATCCCTAAAGACATTTTCACCAGTACTGAGAATAAGCAGTCCAAGAAACTATGGGATGAGCTAGAAAAGAGGTACGACGGGAATGCTTCGTTGAAGGCAATCAAGGCTAAGGAGTTAAAGAAGGAATTCGATAACTCTCATCGATGGGAAACGAGAGTTTGGACGATGTTATAGATCGATTCTACCATCTGATGAGTGAACTGCATACACATGGGTCAGAAGTCTTCATTCTAAAGCTGCGAGAAGAAGCTCTTAGGATGAAGTACAGAGCTCAGAAGTCTTCATATTCTCATAATCCAGCTTTGTACAATGCCACACCTCAAGCTAAGACATCTGGAGCACCTCTCCAGACTGCATTTGTGTCGAGCTCATCGGGTCCTTCACATGCTTCTCCTTCAGGATCAGACACGTCGGGGTCTTCTCGTACCATCATATCGGATCTGAAACAAAAGCTACTAGACTAAATACCGAGAACCTCGGTAATGTGACAGTAGAAGTAGCTCGAGAACACATGGATCTTTTGGCTGCTGTGGTTCATTCTTATGATGGACTTGTTGCTGGGAAGATTGGAAACTATCATCTGGCAGACGAGGACTACAAGCAGATGGACGAAATGGAGCTTGAGAGAATGGACATAATGTGGGCCTTAGCTAGTGCTGTCTGGAGAGCAAAAAAGTTTGTGAAAAAGACCGGACAGAACTTGGTAGCTACTAAGGATACCATATTTGGCTTTGACAAGAGCAAAGTGACCTGCTTTAACTATGGGGAGAAGGGGCACTTCAAGAGAGAATGTGTTAAGCCAAAGAAGTCAGGAAACGGGAACCCATTCTCGTCCTTCACTTGCCAAGACAAGCAAGCTACTAGTTCTACTTCATCAAGCAAGGATCCAAAAGCCTTGACGCCTCATGATGATGAAGGACAGGACTAGAGCTTTAGGTTTGTCTCTCTAGGGGAATCAAACATTGCAAGTGTAGAAGACTTTGATGATGATTCTACAAGTGAAGGAGATCTAGCAGTTGATATAGCGTTGTCTATATTGAAGAGACAACGACATCTGAGGTCAACTACAAGCCTTAAAAGGAGACTACTAGAGAAAAGACAGAATCACCAGAACCAGAGACATCTGATGCTGCGTTGATGGCTAATGCTTCTGAACCAACTCAGGTAAGTACCACTGACCAAGAGTTAATAATCACGCGTGTTCTGATTGCAATACATTTAGAAATAGCATAGAGGAGAAATTGCTAGGTTATTAGATCATAATGATAACTTGGTAAAAGATTTACAACTATGCACTGAGGCGAATCGAGTATTAACAAAATGAGCATAGTTACAAAGAAAAGATAGACCTCTTGACTAAACAACTTAGGGAAACTGAAGTAGTTGCATTTAACCAAGCTAATGACATTAGGTACTATCTAAACTCCCTAGAGACACTAAGAAGCAAAAGGCAGTTATAGAAGTAGAAGTAAACTCATTAAAATAGAAACTGCACAGTTGGACAAGTTCATCACACATAGTCCAACACTTAGTGAGAGAAAGAAACAATGGGGAGGGTTTGGGTTACAACGTGGTTCTGCCACCATTGAGACCTTGATGAACACTAAGAGTAGACCTGTAAATGACAATCCCATCAAGGATCATGTGGTGACTACTCCTCTTGTTAGTGATCCAGATTCCTCATGTTCCACCATTGACTCTGGAAACAAACAAAAGGAGGCCACGTCAAAGGCTAAGGGTAAATTGCCTTGTCTAATATGGAAAAAGAGTTTGAAAAGGTTAACTTAAAGTCAGGGTCAAACAGAATCAAATCAGAACCTAACAGGACTTCAAATAGTCAAAAACTAGTTAACCAAAAGGAAAAAAGAGATTAAACATTTTAAAACAGTTAACTCTATTAACTCCGTTAGACAAGGAAAAACATCAAAAGAACCAGAGTCAAAAACTAAAGTAAGTTATGTTACTAGAGTGTCACACACATCTCCACAAAGAAATTTTAATCATAAAGTTGATAGCAGGTCATGCTACAACTGTGGAGAATGTGGACACATTGCTTCCTATTGCTTTCTTTATCAGACACCTAGGAAAAACATTGAACTTCAGGACCCAAAACATAGGTCTTCTAAGAGGAGTTCTTCAACTCCACCTAGAAGATCGAGTGCACATAAAGTTCAACCCGTTAGCCGGTCGACTGTGTATCACAAACAGGCATTGCACAAATCTGGCTTATGGAAAAAGAAGTCAACCTCTGTGTCTGATGATGATGACAAGAAGGAACCTGGGCTACCCTCACCCTCTAAAGGTCAATGGGTTGAATTTACGATGTGTGATACCTCTGGGAAACCCAAGCCAGTAAAGGCTTGGGTTCCTAACCTAAACTAATCCTTTACATTGTATGTGCAGGGTGTTCGCTACAGTGCTGAAACTAACACGTGGATTATAGACAGCGGAGCATCCAGGCACATGACAGGAAACATGGCTCTTTTATCTAACGTCAAGCAAATAAAAGGAGGGCATGTTTCGTTTGCTGGAAACAAGGGAGGATATATCACAGCTCTGGGAGAAGTGGGAAATCAGAAAGTTAAGTTTGATAAGGTGAACTATGTTCAACAACTTCAAAATAACTTACTCTCTGTTTCCCAAATCTGCGATAAGGGATTTGAAGTCATCTTCGACGACAAGAAGTGTTACGTGCTCAAGAAAGATTACGTGATCCCAGAAGACCAGTTTTGATGACGGCTTCAAGATATAAAGACCTTTATGTTTTGGATCTGTCAATAGCTGCTGCAACGGATCAGGAGGTTCAGTGTTTTCTATCTAAAGCTACTGAGAAGGATTCCATCTCATGGCATAGGAGAATGGGACACATTAGTCAAAGGAAGATGAATCACTTGATTCAGAAGGATTTGGTGAGAGGAGTTAATGACAAGAACTTCCAGCTTCCTGATTTTTGTGTAGCTTGCAAGAAAGGCAAATAGACGAGAAGTCTCATAAGGAAAAGAAAATTCATTCAATAGAACTTCCTCTTGAACTTCTTCACATGGATTTGTTTGGTCCAGTCAGTACAAAGAGCATAGGAGGCGATTTGTACTGTTTAGTGGTTACTGATGACTACTCAAGATTCTCGTGGGTAATGTTTCTAAAGTCCAAATCAGAAACATTTGAGTCCTTCAAGGAGTTAGTAACCACACTGGAATCTCTCTACAAGCTAAAGGTTAGACAAGTATGCTCAGACAACGGGACGGAATTCAAGAACCAGTGGATGGAGGCTTACTGCAAGGAAAAGGGTATTGTACATCAATTCACTTCTTCCTACACGCCTCAGATGAATGGTGTTGCTGAGCGAAAGAACAGAAGCTTGATTGAGACAGCACGGACTATGCTGGCAGACTCGAAACTGCCTATCCAATTTTGGAATGAGGCAGTTGCTAATGCATGTTATACACTGAATCGTGTTCTGATTGTCAAGCGTCACAGCAAGACATGTTACGAGCTACTACAAAGACGCAAACCGAATCTGGAGTATCTCGAACCATTTGGCGCACCGTGCACACTTCTGAAGAAAACACAAGAAGGTAAATTCAACGAGAAGGCGGATGAAGGAATCTTTCTAGGGTATAACATTCTGAACAAGAGGGTTTACAACAACTCAACGGGTCTAGTAGAAGTGTGGTGTAATGTTGACGTTCAGTGATATACCATACCACCTACTGGCAAAGGACCTGCCTATTTCTTCGACTATGATGGATTCTTCAAGTCATTCAACATCTCTCTCTCCCTCGGATGACGAGTTAGCTACATGGATGATGTATGATATCTTGAATACACTAACAACAAGCTCACTAGGAGGATCATCTACTCAGTCAGGGGGAGTAGTCGACGACAGTGACTCCTCCTCTGAAGATGAAGCTGAAAAAGATGACCAGAACAGTCAGGAGGAACAGGTTCTAGTTCTTGAAAGTCCACAAGCATCTACCAGTGATGTACCTTCGACTTCGGAGCCTCAAACTCCAACTACCTCAGCTGCAGAACCAAATGTTCATAATCTTGGCTCTGAGGTAGCTGTTCCTACTACTCCAGGATCACGACTAAACGTCTATCATCCCCTAAACAATGTCATTGGGGATGTCAGCTCAGGAGTACAAACCCGAAATCAGCTATACTCAGCTGATTACGCCTCCGTTATGGAAAAGGGATATATTCATGATGGTGATTATCGGTGTTTTGTCTCACAGTTTGAGCCGAAATATGTGAGTGATGCACTAAATGATGAGGCGTGGGTGAGTGCCATGCAAGAAGAACTTCTGTAGTTCAAGAATTTAGGTGTATGGACTCTGGTTGATAGACCTAAAGGTGCTAAGGTCATTGGCACCAAAGGGGTTTTAAAATGCAAGAAAGATGACCAAGGAGTCATTATCAGGAACAAGGCTCGATTGGTGGTTCAAGGATTTCGCCAAGTCGAGGGAATTGACTACAATGAAGTGTTTGCACCCGTGGCACGGATGGAAGCCATTCGCATCTTCCTTGCCTATGCATCGTACATGAAGAATAAAGTCTACCAATTAGATGTGAAGAGTGCATTCCTTCATGGGGAAATCAAAGAAACAGTCTATGTCAGTCAACCCGAGGGATTTGAAGATCCTTATCATCGGGATAGAGTTTACAAACTCGACAATGCGTTATACGGGCTTCATCAAGCTCCAAGAGCTTGGTATGAGAAACTCTCGACTCATCTGGAGAAACACAGCTTTCGCAGGGGAGTCATTGACTGCACACTGTTCATCAAAGAAAAAGGTGGCGACCTACTGCTCGTACAGATCTATATCGATGACATAATCTTCGGTTCAAAGAACGTAGAGTTATGCAAAGAATTTGAAGCAGTTATGAAGAAAGAATTTGAGATGAGTGCTATGGGGGAGATGAAGTTTTTTCTCGGGTTACAGGTGGATCAGACTCCAAATGGGATATTTCTATATTAGACCAAGTATGTAGGAGACATTCTCAGTGGTTTTGACATGGAGAATGCTTCTGCTACTGGGACTCCACTTGCTACGAATCACGATATAGCACCTGATGAAAATGGAGATCTTGTAGATGCCATAATGTACCGAGGAATGATTGGATCCCTCATGTATCTCACTGCCTCAAGACCTGATATCATGTATGCTACATGTTTATGTTCTAGATATCAGGCTAAGCCTAAGGTCAACCATCTGATCGGGTCAAGAGGATATTTCGTTATCTGAAGGGTACACCCACACTTGTGTTGTGGTATCCTCAAGATGATGACTTTGAGCTCACGACGTATAGTGACTCGGATTACGGGGAAAAAAAAAGAAGAGACGAGAGAGAAGGAGTGGAAAGCTGATATAAGGTAGATCGTATCTGTGATACCGATTCAACCCTTTGGAATATGATAGTACACAGGAACAAATCAAGAGGGACTTTAAAAATTTAATTTAGAAAGATGCAAAAATTCGAAGTATAAGTCTGTGTAGTCTAAACAATACAAAAAGGGAAGATGATAGAAAAACTTGTAACTATGAAGGTAACACACAGAGAGTAGACCTAGAGGTTGCTAGATCACAAATGATATGTCGGTGATTCAGCACATTAGATGAGAAGACCTGACTGGTGATTTCAAGATCAAACTAAGTTGTTCAACTGACTGTGGGCTTCCATCTTATCACTGGTTAACACAATCAACAATATTCCAATAAGGGGTAATGAGCATGTAAATGCCATAAATGTGTGCGGATGACCATAAATAGAGCAAAGCACGAAAAAATGAAAGAAAAATGCTATCAAGCTAATGACTTATGTTGTTGGTGCATTTTGTGCAAAATAAGATTAAGCGGCTCTAACAAGGAGATAGGGTGTGTGCCTCTCTGCTGTGCGATGGCACTGACCTGAGGATAAACATAACCTAGATATTCTAGAATTCATTGTTGTTTGCCGCCTCTCTGTTGTGCGATGGCACTGACCTGAGGATTGGTTTCTCTTTGAAAGCTCTAAGAATAGTCTCTTCTTGTAAAAATATCCGTAGACCGCTCAAAAGCTCCCGAGGAATGTTGATTACCATATAAGTGTGGGATCCACAAATGTTAGTTGAAATAATTAAACCTAAATCTATCACCAGTCTGTGTCAAAAATCTGTGTATGGATTTAAGAGGACAAACATATTGACAATCATTGTGGATGCAATTCTTGAAACTTTAAATCAATGTGGTAATCTAATAGTTCCAGTATGATTTCCTAAAAGTTGCTAACGACTCTGGATGAAAACAAATAATAGAGCATCAATAGATTTTGATAACAAGTCCCAAATGATTTGACTTGCCTGTATGATTCCAAAATTGAATTGGTCCAGGTGTGGTCAATCTAAGTTAAAGCTGCCTATTCCTGAACTAAATCCCGTAGATTTCCATCCTAGGATTTATCCCTCACAAAAAGCCAAAAACAAGTTTATTTT
>JACCIX010001057.1:0-47500 GCA_025506515.1 Flaveria trinervia | reverse complement strand
ACAACTGATCAATGATGTTATCCACTGATCAGTTGTGTTCGGCATCAACCTTCTTCACCATTGTCTCCAAGTCAGTCTCCTTTTATTTCGTCCTTTTCTTGTATGTGACATGAAAGTCTTTAGTACTTTCAGTCACTTTCTCCATGTCAGCATCCTTCACCTTCTCCTTCTCAGTTTCTTTCCAATCTGCAATCCTCTTTCTTTTTGCTTTCACTACTGAATCTCCCTCTTTTTGGTTGCATTGTTTACAAGGGGTGATTGTCAGAAAGCCTTTTGCTCACAGCATCCTCTATCAAGGGTTGTATAACTGAGGGAAGCTTCTCATCAAGGGTTTTAAGCACCATATCAATGATAGTTGATGTGATGAGAGGTAAGGAATGTTGAAAGATAGCAGCTATTTGCTCAGGGGGGTTCTGTCCCTAAGAAATAGTACCAGAAGCAGAGGCAGGTGGCTGTGTGTTTTGGAGTGGCTCTGTGTATGGGAGACCTTCAGAGGAAGGTGCCATCAGTGGATTTGGAGGGGTAGATGGTCTTTGATCTTGAGAAATTTTGGCAAGCAGCTCTTTGAGTCTGCTCACTTCATCCTCGAGGATGGTGTTTTGGGCTAAAACATCATAAAAGAAGCCCAGGTCATCATCAGTTTTTACTGAATCACCTGACCTCCTGATAGAATCAGGATGAACATGCTCTGAGTGTAGATCAGTAGTAGCATGTGCCCCTTGGTCATGGTACTGGGGACTTCCTGCCTCAGGACCATGTCTTTATCGGCAGTTGCCTCTGGTGAGGTCTTATGGACAGTACCAAATTCATCCTGATCATTTGCTGAAGCAGGAGAAGTGGCAGCCTCACCAGAATTCGAAATCTCCCGTTTCTACACTTGGAGATTGAATATGGTAACCCCTGTGCTGTGGGGTGTCAGAAGCACTTTGGTCCTCCCCTCAATGGTTGGGGCTATCCCAGTTTTGATTGGTATCTGGGGAGGAGGTGAGGAGTGCAACTGAGTCAGCACTTTGGCAATATATGATGGTAGGACTTTGGGGGCGGTTGCAGTGGGAGAGGGTGTGAAGGCAGTATGCACCCGGGGAGAGTGGTGCGTTTCAATGGAACCTCCTCAAGTGAGGAAGGTTCCAGATGTATAGGTGCCCCAGAGATGGTTGCTACAGGCTCCTGTTGAGAGGAAACCTGAGCGGTTGAGGGTGAGTGAGTACGTTTATCTGCTGGGGGGTTATTACCAGTAGATATAACCTGCGTTTGTGTTGCAGGGGCATCCTCAGGGGACTCATTTCCCTGAGTAGCCTTTTTGGCTTTCTTGTGTTTGGGTTTGGTGGGGACAATGGATTTGGAGGTGGTGGCTGTGGGTTCCAGCTGCGTGGGTTTTCGCAGTTTGGTAGCCAGTTTGAGTGACTGGTCTGAGTTGTGCCTGGAGTATACTTCAGACAATACAGCCGTGGCAGGGACTCCAAGGCCAACAAGTCCCTCAGCTTTCAGCTGGTTTACTATAATGGCCATTAGGAACCGAGGATATAATATCCATCGGTTAGCTATAGGCTTGGAGGCCATATCCTTGAGTTCAAGAAATAATATTTTGAAAAATTTAAGCTTTGTTGGTCAAGGATAGAGAATAATACCTGCTGCCACCTCGTTGACATTTGATCCCAAAAAGAAGTCTTAGGAGCTAAGCATACATTCATCATATGAAAAATTAGTCGTTCCGCATCATGGAAATGCTTTTTCAGGATGGTAGAGGCACTAAGGTTACCCTGGTATCCATGTTGGGCAAATGATAGATCAGTGGTGCCCTTTGGATACCCAGTGGGGAAAGTGGCATCATCCAGTTGTAGGGTTTGGCGAAAGATTTCTGGAGTGATGACCAGACGAGTTGTTGACGAACGACTGGAGAGAGTCGGTGTCATTCTCCCCAGTGATGAGGGTGACGTTCGTCCAGAACTGATGGAGGGATTCGGCATGAATGGTAGGATTTAGAAGGAAAGCTGTTTTGTATGGAGAGTTGATCATTAGATCAATGGCATTATCAAACTTTGTCCAGAAGGGTGATTTGGTAAGCTAAGCAACACAGTTGTGTCGTGGTTTAAGCTTCATGTTCGCCATTGATGTGAGAGAAGGTTCTGAGTTTTGAACGTTAGGTTTGAGATGATGAAGCTCTGTAAGACAAGGTATTTATAGGGTATGGGTTATAAAGCAACTGAAGGTTGGTATGAGTCATCAGTAGTTTTAAGCGACTGATGACGTGGTATTAACCTTCTGAGGTTGAAACAACTGAAGTCTTGGTTTTAGGCATCAGTAGTTATAAAACTACTCAAGACCATGGTTTTGGCTTCAGATGTTGGAAACAACTGATAACGTGGTGTTAGTCATCAGTAGTTATGAAACTACTGAAGACATGGTTTTGTCATCAGTTGTTGTAAACAGCTGACGACGTGGTGTTAGTCATCAGTAGTTGTGAAACTACTGAAGACATGGTTTTGTCATCAGTTGTTTAAGATGAAGCAGCATTTTTAGAAACAACTAAAGAGAAAATTCTCATCAGTAGTTTTCGTCAATTCATAGCTTTTCAGCTGTTTCATACTGTCCTCAACACTTACTCATCAGTCTTTTTGGTGTTTTTCAGTTGTTTCATAGGACATCAGTACTTATGTTTGTACTTATATCAGTAGTTATGACTGTATCAGTTCTTGTAACAAATCAGTACTTATTTGTGATATGGTTACAAATGGTCATCAGTACTTATTTACTGAGATCATTAGTAGTTATCACTTATTCTAGCTGTAGTATACCAAGCCTTAACACTAGGTTTTGGAAAGTCGAACTATCCAAAGGCTTAGTGAAAATGTCTGCAAGCTCATCAGCACTAGGCACAAACTTTGGATCAATCAGACCTTTCAAAACAGTCCCTAATAAAATGATTCTGATCTCTATATGTTTGGTCCTAGAGTGCTGGACAGGATTCTTGACAATGCAAAGAGTTGAAGCACTGTCCATTAATAATGGAGTCTTAGTCTCTGTAATGCCATAATCCAAAAGTTGGTTCTGAAGCCAGAGTACCTGAGAAGTACAGCTTGCAGCATCAATGTACTCTGCTTCAGCAGTGGATGTAGCAACAGATGTTTGTTTCTTACTCTGCCAAGAAATCAAACAGTTGCCTAGGAATGACATCCACCAGAAGTTGACTTTCTGGTTAACTTACACCCTGCATAGTCACTATCAGAAAAAGCAACCAATTTGCAAGAGTGTCCAGTGGAATACCATAAACCTAGAGATTGTGTACCTTGCAGATATCTAAAGATCCTTTTGACTGCAATCAATTGAGACTCTTTAGGAGCTACCTGAAATCTAGCACAAACACACGTTGCAAACATGATATCTGGTCTAGAAGCTGTTAAGTACATCAAGGACCCAATCAACATCTGTAAAGTGTTTCATCAACAGCCTTACCTTTCTGATCTGCATCCAGTTGTGTGGTGTTGCACATGGGAGTAGAACAGGGCTTACAATTTTGTAAATCAAACTTATTCAAAAGATCTTTTGTATATTTAGATGATGTATAAAAGTCCCATCAGCCTTTTGTTTGATTTGCAATCCTAGAAAGAACTGTAATTCTCCCATTGCACTCATTTCAAACTTCTTATGCATTAAATTGGTAAAGTCATCACACAACTGGGGATCAGAGGATGCAAAAATAATATCATCAACATAAATTTGAACAAGTAGCTTATGCTGATCCACCTTCTTAATGATAAAGTTTTATCTATAGAGCCTCTAGTGAAATTATTTTGAAGAAAAAAATTGATAATGTCTCATACCAGGCTCTAGGAGCTTGTTTCAACCCATAAAGAGCCTTATCAAGCTTGTATACCCAATCTGGATGTATTATCCTCAAAACCTGGTGGTTGACACACATAAACTTCTTCTTTTATTTTACCATATAAAATTCACTTTTAACATCCATTTGAAAAACTTTAAAATTGTGAAATGCAACATAGGCTAAGAACAATCTAATTGCCTCCAGTCTGGCTACAGGGGCAAAGGTCTATCATAATCAATACCTTCTTCTTGTGAAAACCCCTGAACAACCAGTCTGGCCTTGTTCTTAACAATAAGCCCATTTTCATCTGTTTTGTTCCTAAACACCCATTTAGTGCCTATTGCACACTTACCTAGGGGTAGAGGAACCAGTTCCCACACTTGCTGTTTCTTGAACTGAAGTAGCTCAAGCTACATGGCTTCCACCCATCCATTGTCTCTCAAAGCAACATGATAGTTGTTTGGCTCTTGCTGACTGATGAAGAGAGCATAGAAGCACAAGTTAGACAATTGACTTCTGGTTGAGACCCCAGCATTGATACCACCAATGATTTGAGACATGGGGTGATTCTTCAGCTCTTGGTGCACAATAAGATCAGTGCAAGTGTTTGTAGCCGGTTCAGCATCAGCAGATGTTGATTCAGATTCTTGAAACCAAGTATTAGATGGCAAATCAAACGATGTAGAGGAATCAGAAATCTCATCAGCATTTGTTGTGGATGGAGCTGCTGAAGGTACAGGAACATCAAGTTTAGCAGACTCAGGCAGTTGGTCACTGTACTTGAAAAGGTGAGTACTGATATCATCATAATCTTCAGTACCACCAGGTGGAAGACTTGCTGCTGAAGATGATTTATCCACATGATCTGCAACAGCTGGAGTTTGATAAGGAGCATATTGCAGTATGTCCAGATCAAACAATCCACAGGGTTTTGTGGAATTTTATCCTTAGGAGATTCATTGAATTTCACATGCAAGGTTTCTTCAACTATCTTGTCGCAGTTGAAGACTCCGTAAGCCTTGCAAGTGGATGAATAACCTACAAAATACCTGCATCCACCTTAGGATCAAATTTGGTGGAGTTGACCCTTTGTGTTGAGAATGAAACAAGGACATCCAAAGGCTCTGAAGAATGAAATCAAAGGAGCCAAATGATGTAGAGCTTCATATGGAGTCTTCATCACCTCTGATTTACTAACACCTATTTTACACATAGCAAGCTGTATTGACAGCTTCAGCCCAAAAGGTCAAAGGCAAACCAGAGTCAGCCAACATGGACCTTGCAGCTTCAATTAAAGTCTTGTTCTTTCTCTCCACTACTCCATTTTGTTCTTGAGTCCTTGGGATGCTAAACTGCTTTTGATTCCTTTGAAAGATAAAAATCATCAAGTGTATGGTTTCTGAATCAGTACCATTGTCACTCCTTATACACTTGACTGATTGGGAGTACCGCTTCTCAACATACAGCACAAAGTTGTAATCTTCTGAGCAAACCTCCCTTTGAATGTAGAAAGAAAGTCCATACGAATCTGGAGTAATCATCCATAATTACCAGACGGTATTTCTTCTTTGCCATGCTCATCACTCTCACAGGCCAAATAGATCCATGTGCAATAACTGCAAGTAGGCAGTGGACTTAGGTTCTTCAATGGGTGGAGGGAATGAGACTTTGTTGTTTTCCTTCAAACAAGCATTGCAGGCTTCATCACAGTGGAACTCCTTTGTTGATAAACCTCTCACTAAACGTGTGGATCAGTTGATTCATGTTTCTGAGATTGACATGACCCAGCCTTCTATGCCATAGTTTAGATTCCTGAGAGAGGCTTTGGAGAACAGGCATGGATGACCTTCAAATCAATCTTTTTGACAAATCCAAGGCATACACTTTTCCATCGTGGCCTTCAAGAGAGTATGTTCATCCTTACCTTGTCAATCAGCCTCAGAACTTGGGAAGACAAAATCCTGCAGTTCTGGCTTGTGAAAAGTGTAAACATGCCCTTTATCACACATCTGACTGACACTCAGCAGATTATACTTGAGATTCTCCACATGGTTGACATCATAAACCTGATTTGTCCATTAGACACATATCCTTTCCCAATGATATAACCTATGGCATCATTTCCAAATGAAACAAATCCTTCTTTCCTTGAGAGTAGTCATTAAGAAGAGAACTGCTCCCAGTCATGCATTGATCCTCCACTGTCCACATACCAGATGATCCTTTGGCATGTTAAAGAACCCTGCATAAAAGAAAAACTAGTTAGATTTTGAGACCCAAACCCTTTTGGTTTTGGGTCTGTTTTCATCAACAGATGAACCATAACTTGTTTCTTATGATTAACAGCTGAAGAAGTAGATGGTACTGAAATGGATTCCTTGGATTGGGCTTGGAATGCCTTTCAGTGATTTGATCACAGGTGCATCTAGTTGGTTAACTTCCCCAACAAATGCTGAACCCATCATAACAAGTTGTGTCTGATTTGTAGCCAAAGCTTTCAGCTCTTGTGACATATCAGTACATGTGTTTGATGAGTTCCTGTGATCAACCATTTCCTCCTTAAAATTAACAGACTTAGTCTGATGTTTATCATGAGGAGCACCATCAACTGTTTTGTGATGAACATTTCCTTCTTTTTGAATTTGGTTGAAGGCTTGGGTTTATACAATGGAGTGATGCGGTACAAACTTGGTCTCAAACTCAGTTTCATTTCATCCATCTGGATTTTAATGAGTTATCTTTGTGAGTTTGGAACCCTTTCTGTACAACATTCATCAGGAAGATGATTGAATTTACCACATATTTCACATGGCTTGTTCTTCATCTTGGATTGATCAACTGCTGATGTGGAAACTACTCAAGGTGTGCTCTTCAGTACTTTACTCCTTTCGGTAATTTGTTCAATACTGAAGAATCTGCAACAACTAAAGAGTTGTTCTTCAGCTGTCATTGTCAGCAGTTGAATCCATTTATTTCAGCTGATTTGAAATGCTTTTCAGTTGTTGTAACTTGCCCTTCAGTACTTAAGTTACTTGAGGGACAACATCTGAAATACTCAGCTTCATGTATTATTAGTAGTTAAACCCATCAGCCAATTGACTTGCTGAGGTATCAACCCTTATTTATCTTGTGATTTTGGGAGATCACTTGAAGATGATGCACATGATGATGTGGTTTGGAGATTGCTTTCACCTTCAGATTTTACTATGGGTTTTGGAGTAAAATCTGTTGGAGGTGCAATATGGTTGTAACCAATTCCAACTTCACATTCGAAGCAGATTGCTTACTGAGCAGCATTTCAAATCCCTTGCAGGATGACACCCAGCGGTCACACTCAACTTGGGTAACTGCAAGTTTTTCTTTGAGTTCCTTATGGTTCTCAAGAATGACCTCTAGCTTAGCCTTTTATCATAATTGGCATTTAAGCTTATAAATCTCATCATCTTGTCCTTAAGGACAGACTCATATTCAGCTTCTCTTTGGAAATAGTTTGCTCAAGCTCTAGATTTTGATTAATTACAGCTACATTTGCTTCTCTAATAGAGACAAATGCATCTATGCAAAGATTCAGAACAAAGCTTGGCCTTAGCCTAGAGGATACCTGGGTTACTGTGAAGAAGATTCATTGGAGCATGAACCCTCAGTAGATTCCAGGGCCATGAGAGCTAGATTCCCAAAAGGATGTTCACCACCTTGTTGACCATCACCAGTAAGAATTGCTCAGTACCAGAGAGATCATTGGTAAACTGCTCCAGTCAACATTACCAGGGGTGAAAAAGCTATGATGAGGTTGTGATTGAGATGGTAGAGGCTCAGGTAATGCTTGTGGTTGTTGTGCAGTAGGAACTTGAACTGGATTTGGCTGAGGTGTAATAGCAGGGATACGGATATGACATTGGACCCTGAGGGACAAAATATGCAGGCGAAACAGGTTGTGAATGATGACCAAAAACTAGCAGGATGTTGCCCCCTGTTTTGTGGACTAGTGCTTGGGAAAAAAAATCACAAAGGTGCAGAGGAGTTAGATCCAAATGATCTACACTCTTTGCAAAGGTCCAAGCTTTGGCATTTGTGACACCTCAACTTACTCTTGTCAAAACCAACTTTGGTTTTGCCAGAGAGTCCTAGAAATTTCCTGCCAGTCCTCTTGTAGAACTTCTGAGATCTGATATTAATCAAGGCCATTTGGCTCACAATATCCATCTCTTCTAGATCATCATCGGCTATTCCTTTCAAATCATCCATGATAAAACATAAATTGTCACTATTACAGACTGAGTGACTATCAACACCAACGAATGCATGATCTGAACTTTTTGAAGAGAAATCTATATGCTCATCATAATTACTTTCAGATGCAGCATATCTGATCTATGACCAACCAAGGCGTGTTCCCTGGTGTAAGTCATCAGTGAGCTTTCCTGATGATGACAGTTTCCTTTTCTACTCTATCTCTCTCTCAATGTAAGCAGTTTCCCATGAAGTTGGGTGAGAGATAGTTTATCCAGATTTGCACTGGAGCGTAGGACAATAGTGTATGTGTCCCATCTCTCAGGCAGTGATCTAAGGATTGTTGTTCATCTGCTATTGGTATATTCATGTTTGACATTTTTAGCTCAGAGATCAAACTAGAACAATGCTCAAACTATTGAGTCAGTGTCTGACCCTTCCTATGAGAGAATGTTTCATATTGTTGGGCAAGGATTTATTGTTGTTTTGCTAAGACCTCATCAGTTCCACCGAATTGTTCCTTCAGTGCATTGAGGTCATGAGCAGTTTCATGATGCATAAGCCTGAATAGATTTCATTCGGCAGTGCCATGGCCAGAATTCCATGGGCTTAGCATCAATCTCAAACAGTTTCCGATCTTCATCTCGCGGTATTGTTCCTTCTTCTTCGGAACCATTTGATTGGTTTCCGGATTGTTCACCATGGCTATGTGGACCATGTACCACTGATGTCAACAACCTGAACTGTTAACAGACATGTGATGAAGCATTCTTCGTTGCCATATGTTATACGCGTCCTAACCAGCATCGGAGGCTTGGTTAAAGAACCGGTATTGTGAGGGTCATTAGAAGGAGTAGTCATTCTCAGATTCAACCAAATCATCTATTAAGTTTAACAGATTAGAACAGAACACAACAAACCAAATTGAACCACGAGAAAACAAAAAGCAAATAAAACGAAAGTAGCAGAAATTCAATCAACTATAACCAATTCTTGCAAATATGCTAATTCAATCAAATGCATTAATCGATTAGCAGTTTCAATGATCAATTGTAGATAGATCAAAGATTAACCCGCTCTGATACCAATTGTTAGGATAGTGATCTAAGTTTGATGATTAGAGAGTATTGCAGCGGAAATCAAACAATGAATTAGACAATTCACAAGAATACAGTGATATTAAAGTAAGAACAAACGATTATAGAAATAATTATGCAAATCAAATATTGCATTCAATACGCGTTTTCGTGGTGGCAAAATGTCAACATATAATGAGGTCAATTATCCCTTATATAAGAATGTCGTGGTGGAAATTCCTTATATAGGAGATGTGCGTCTGCTGATGTCATTTGATAGTGACATCTAACAGAATTATTCAGACTACTGAAGTTAACACAAATAACTGAAGATGTCAAAACAGCTGACATCTTCTTACAAAAATATAAAGTGTTAACAATCACTACAACTACTGAAAAGAAACTCTGAACTACAACGACTAAGAACATGCTCTTCAGTCGTTTTACAGATACTAAAACATAAAAAGAAAACTACTGAAAGGAAACCATCATAACAACTGAAGAATGCTTCTTCAACTGTTGTAACAAACTCTAAAGGCTTCAGTACTTGTACTTGAACTTCAGCTGTTGTCATCAGCTGATATCTTCAGTCTTTGTACTTCAGCTGTTGATCTTCAGTACTTTAGTCTTCAGCTGTTGATCTTCAGCTGTTGATCTTCAGCTATTGAAGTCTTCAGTACTTTAGTCTTCAGTTGTTGAAGTCTTCAGTACTTTAGTCTTCAGCTGTTGATCTTCAGACTTTGGTCTTCAGCTGTTGAAGTCTTCAGTACTTTAGTCTTCAACAGTTGAAGTCTTCAGACTTTGTCAAACAGCTGATCAGTGTTCAGCAGTTGTGTAATGTCCATGGGACTTAGAGGTTTTTCTGATCAGGCTTATTGGTTCTTGTGGTCCAACAATATTTTAGAATGTAATAATAATAATATAATAATAATAAATTATTATGATTATATTATTATTATATTATTATTAGTATTATTATATTATTAATATTATTATTATTCTTCTTCTATTATTATTTTCTTATTGTGATTCTTATTATTATTATTATTGTTGTTATTATTATTATATTATATTATTCTATAATACAATAATTAATATAATAATAATATAATAATAATAAAATAATAACTATTATTATTATTATTATTATATTATTATTAATTATTATTATCATTATTATTATTATTATTATCATTATTATTTTATTATTATTATATTATTATTATTAATATTATTATCATTATTATTATTATATTATTTTTATTATAATTATATTATTATTGTTATTATTATATTATTCTTAATTATATATTATTATATATTATTATTATAATATAATAATTAATAATTATTATATATTAATATTATTATATTATTATTTTATTATTTCATTATTATTTATTATTATTATTATTATTTTATTATTATAATTATTATTATTATTATATTATTTTTATTCTTATTATTTTATTATTATTATATTATTATTATTATTATTATTATTATTATTATTATAATTTTATTATTATTTATTATTATTATTATTAATAATATTATTATTGTTATTATTATTATTTTATTATTCTTATTATTATTATTCTTATTATTATTGTATATTATTATTTTATTATTATTATTATTATTAATATTATTATTATTTTTTTATTATTATATTATATTATTATTATTATTATTATTATTTTTATTATTATTATTATTATTATTATTATTTTTATTATTATATTATTATTATCGTTATATATTATTATTATTATTATATTATTCTTCTTCTTATTATTATTATTATTTTCTTATTATTATTATTGTATCATTTTATTATTATTTTTATTATTATATCATTATTATTATTATTATATTACTAATATTATTATTATCATTATATATTATTATTATTATTATTATTATTATTATTATATTTTATAATATTATTATTATAATTATTATTATATTATTATTATAATTATTATTATTATATATTATTATTATTATTCTTATATTCTTATTATATTATTATTATTATTATTATTATTATCGTATTATAATTATAATTATTATTATTATTATTATTGTTATTATTCTATTCTTATCTTATTATTATTATTATTATTATTATTATTATATTATTATTATTTTATTATAATTATATATTATTCTTATTATTTATTATTATTATTATATTATAATTATTATTATTATGTTATTATTCTTATTCTTATTCTATAATTCTCTTATTATTATTATATATCATTATTATTTTAATTATCATTATTATTATTATTATTATTATTATTATTATTATTACTGTTATCATTATTATTATTATTATAATAATAATAATAATTAATAATAATAATAATTATAATATTATTATTATTATTATTATTATTATTATTATATTATTATTTGTGTTTTATTATATCATTTTCTTCGTCTTCTTATTATTATTATCTTTTCGTTTATTATTATTATTAGTATTATTATTATAATTATTACTATTATTATTATTATTATGATTATTATTATGATATTATTATGTTATTATTATTATTATTATTATTATTATTATTATTATTATTATTATTATTACTCTTTATTTATCTCTTTTGGGGGAGATAGCATACTGGTAAATCACAAACGCTTTATATATTCAAGTTGGTATAATATTAATATAGTGTGAAACATGGAAAAGTCCTCACATTTTGAATTTTTAATATTGAATAGCGGGAAATTTTGGTAGTATCTGGGTCTGACGAGCCCCACCTGTGGACTCGAGGTCAACTGGGTGCAATTTGTCCTATGAACATTGTCACGATCGTTAGTCGTGACAGGAGGCAACAACATACACCAGTCAGCTTCAATGCGAAATCACTATGAATTATATTTATTGTTAATGGACTAGCTATCTGTTACAATGCACTACTTTCATATCTCTATTATTAAACTGTTTGTTTGATATCTCTTGAACTTACCAACCATTGTGTGAATTTTAGTATGCTATTCTCAGGTCATTAGCTTGCTTGCCATAGGAGCCCACATGGTTCACTTGCATCTAAGACTCGGTCTTCAAGACATTTTAGCATTTAATGGTTATGTTTACTCTTTGGGTTGGTGCATGTTTGGCCATAGTATACACTTTTATTTCTCTGGTTGTTTACAAAAACGCTTCTGCATTGTTTCAAGTTGATAATTTGGTTGGTTTTATTTAATAGTGGCATATAGAGTCATTCTAGGTAACTACTAACTGTGATCCTAGTTGTTTACACGCTTCGCGGTAAAAACCCCGCACGTGGATTTTGAGGGTGTGACAGATTGATGGATGCAACGAGATAAGGTGATAGCCTACGCCTCGAGACAACTAAAAGTTCATGAGAAGAACTATACCACCCATGACTTAGAATTAGGTGCAGTGTTTTTTGTTGATGCATGTATGTCCCTAGATCATGATATGAAATGTAATAGATCATGTTTATCTGATTCTGATGTAATTTGATATGATTAATGAAATGAATTGGTTGTTTGTGATCTGTAATAACTAATATTTCGTTAATGAGTCGATATTGAATTGGTTAATTAGGATAGTGATTGTTTGAATGGTTACACATAATGTTTATTAATGAATACATTCTAACTTAACATAATGTAGTTTTCATGCGAATGGCTCATGCGAATGGACCACAGCATGAATAACTGATATGATTGACTTAGTCGCACGATTGAACCAGGAGACTGAACCAGGAGACTGGATCAGTCGTATGATTGACACATAAGATTGGTTCAGTCGCACGACTGAACACTCAGTCGTGCGTATGGATCAACCGCATGCTTCAATCGCACGACTGAACCATGCTAATGTTCAGTCGCCCGAAATGAACAGTACTAACCTATAAATACAACCCAATTCGTGAAAAAATGGGGCATTCATTCTATTACGAATCCAGACGTACCCTAGCAGTCCAGAAGTTTTCCAATTCGTTCTCCAAATTCATAGAACACATTAGATCGATTTCCATCGGTTTCTAACGTTAGTTTCAATTCTTTATTGATTCTTCGTGTTCTCACTGATTGGATCGCCAATCAAATAGGATTCCGCACTATTTGATCTGGTTTACACGCTAATCACTAGGTATCGTGCAAATACCGGTCCTAAACAAGTGGTATCAGAGCCTTGGCTCTTGATTACAGTGATTCAATCAAGATTGATAAAAAGTTTGTGTTTTTGCACTAAAAACACAATCTTTTGTGTCAAAATTGATCTTGGACGTTCCTGCTCATCAAAGTTTGGTTTCTACGGACTTAGGCGATTAGACCTTGCGAAATTTCAAATTTTACGGCTAAAACACGTTTAACCTATAAATTTTCGCAAAACAGCAGCTTCAGTCGCACGATTGAGCATTCGCACGACTGGACCTCATTCGCATTGCTCAGACGCACGATTGGACCTAGTCGCATCTCCATTCGTACGATTGAACCACTCGTTCACAGTGTACATACGCATCAGCTTCATTCGCACGACTGAACTATGGCTTAGTTCAGCCGCACGATTGAACCATTCGCTCAGTTCATTCGGACGGTAGCCCAATCGCATCCTTCAGTCACACCAGTTGACAGTTTGTCTTAGTAGACTTAAAGTTATTCGCCATGGAAGATCAAATGTCAGCCTTTACTGCTGGGAAGGACTCTAGGATCCAAACCTGCTGTTACTTGAGAGTGAGGTGGGTAATCATATAAACCACCGAAGCTCTTAACGTTAGATGAGTTTCCCCACTGGAAACAACGTTTTGAGATCTACATCAATGGGTGGATCCGAATCTGTGGGAAGCTATCGAGATGGGTATAGTACGCGGTGGGAGCCGATGGAGTAAAGCTAACCTTAGGAGGATGACAGACGCGCAGAAAGTTAAATATAATGCAGAGAAGAGGGTTTATGCATTGATTACACAGTCTATCCCTAAAGACATTTTCCACCAGTACTAGAGAATAAGCAGTCCAAGAAACTATGGGATGAGCTGGAAAAGAGGTACGACGGGAATGCTTCGTTGAAGGCAATCAAGGCTAAGGAGTTAAAGAAGGAATTCGATAACTTCTCATCGATGGGAAACGAGAGTTTGGACGATGTTATTGATAGATTCTACCATCTGATGAGTGAAATGCATACACATGGGGTGGCTACTACCATGGAAGAGAAAGTTACTAACTTTGCAGACGGATTGCAGGAAAAGGGGCTTCATTCGTGTCTAACCTGAGACAGAATGGAATGCTGACAAAGCTGGATATAAATGACTTCATTCTAAAGCTGCGAGAAGAAGCACTTAGAATGAAGTACAGAGCTCAGAAGTCTTCGTATACTCAGAATCCAGCTTTGTACAATGCCACGCTCAAGCTAAAACATCTGGAGCACCTCTCCAGACTGCATTTGTGTCTAGCTCATCGGCCCTTCACATGCTTCTCCTTCAGGATCAGACACGTCGGGGTTTTCTTGTACCCAACATATTGGATCTGAAACAAATGCTACTAGACTTAAGACGAGAACCTCGGTAATGTGACTGTAGAAGTAGCTCGAGAACACATGGATTTTTGGCTGCAGTGGTCATTCTTATGATGGACTGGTTGCTGGGAAGATTGGAAACTGCCATCTGTCAGACGAGGACTACGAGCAGGTGGACGAAATGGAGCTGGAGAGAATGGACATAATGTGGGCCTTAGCTAGTGTGTCCGGAGGGCAAAGAAGTTTGTGAAAAAGACCGGACAGAACTTGGTAGCTACTAAGGATACCACATTTGGCTTTGACAAGAGCAAAGTGACCTGCTTTAAACTGTGGAGAGAAGGGGCACTTCAAGAGAGAATGTGTTAAGCCAAAGAAGACGGGTAACGGGAACCCATTCTCGTCCTTCACTCGCAAGACAAGCAAGCTACTAGTTCTACTTCATCAAGCAAGGATCCAAAAGCCTTGACTGCTCATGATGATGAAAGACAGGACTGGAGCTTTAGGTTTGTCTCTCAGGGGAATCAAACATTACAAGTGTAGAAGAGTTGATGATGATTCTACGAGTGAAGGAGATCTAGCAGTTGATATAGCGATGTCTAATATTGAAGAGCAACTGCAACTGAGGTCAGCTACAAGCTAAAGAGGAATACTACAAGCAAGGACAGAAAAGACAGAATCACCAGAACCAGAGACATCTGATGCTTACGTTGATGGCTAACTCTTCTGAACCAACTCAGGTAAGTACCACTGACCAAAAGTTAATAATCATGCTTGTTCTGATTGTAATACATTTAGAAATAGCATAGATGAGAAATTTCTAGGTTTCATAATGATAACTGGTAAAAGATTTACAACTATGCATGAGGCGAATAGAGTATTAAAACAAAATGAGCATAGTTACAAAGAAAAGATAGACCTTTTGACTAAACAGCTTAGGGAAACCGAAGTAGTTGCATTTAACCAAGCTAATGACATTAGGTACTATCTAAACTCCCTAGAAGACACTAAGAAGCAAAAGGCAGTTATAGAAGTAGAAGTAAACTCATTAAAATAGAAACTGCACAGTTGGACAAGTTCATCACACATAGTCCAACACTTAGTGAGAGAAAGAAACAATGGGGAGGGTTTGGGTTACAAAGTGGTTCCACCACCACCTGAGACCTTGATGAACACTAAGAGTATACCTGTAAATTACAATCCCATCAAGGATCATGTGGTGTCTACTCCTCTTGTTAGTGATCCAGATTCCTCATGTTCAACCATGAATCTGGAAACAAACAAAAGGAGGCCACTTCAAAGGCAAAGGGTAAATTGCCTTGTGTTAATCTGGAAAAAGAGTTTGAAAAGGTTAACTTAAAGTCAGGGTCAACAGAGTCAAATCAGAACCTAAAGGACTTCAAATAGTCAAAAACTAGTTACCAAAAGGAAAAAGATATAAACATGTTAAAACAGTTAACTCTGTTAAACAAGAAAAAACATCAAAAGACCAGAGTCAAAATCTAAGTAAGTGATGTTACTAGAGTGTCACACACGTCTCCACAAAGAAAGTTTAATCATAAAGTGATAGCAGGTCATGCTACAACTGTGGAGAATGTGGACACATTGCTTTCTATTGTCTTTATTATCAGACACCTAGGAAAAAGATTGAACTTCAGGACTCAAAACCTAGGTCTTCTAAGAGGAGTTCTTTAACTCCACCTAGAAGAACTAGTGCACATAAAGTTCAACCGTTAGCCAGTCGACTGTGTATCACAAACAGGCATTGCACAAATCTGGCTTATGGAAAAAGAAGTCAACCTCTGTGTCTGATGATGATGACAAGAAGGAACCTGGGTACCCTCACCCTCTAAAGGTCAATGGGTTGAATTTATGATGTGTGATGCCTCTGGGAAACCCAAGCCAGTAAAGGCTTGGGTTCCTAACCTAAACTAATCCTTTACATTGTATGTGCAGGGTGCTCGTACAGTGCTGAAATTAACACGTGGATTGTAGACAGCGGAGCATCCAGGCACATGACAGGAAACAGGGCTCTTTTATCTAACGTCAAGAAAATAAAAGGAGGGCATGTTTTGTTTGCTGGAAACAAGGGAGGATATATCACAGCTCAGGAGAAGGGGAAATCAGAAAGTTAAGTTTGATAAGGTGAACTATGTCAACAACTCCAAAATAACTTACTTTCTGTTTCCCAAATCAATGATAAGGGATTTAAAGTCATCTTCGACGACAAGAAGTGTTACGTGCTCAAGAAAGATTACGTGATCCCAGAAGACCAAGTTTGATGACTGCTTCAAGATATAAAGACCTTTATGTTTTGGATCTGTCAACAGCTGCTACAACGGATCAGGAGGTTCAGTGTTTTCTATCTAAAGCTACTGAGGGATTCCATCTCCTGGCATAGGAGAATGGGACACATTAGTCAAAGAAAGATGAATCACTTGATTCAGAAGGATCTAGTGAGAGGAGTTAATGTCATGAACTTCCAGCTTCCTGATTTTGTGTAGCTTGCAAGAAAGGCAAACAGACGAAGAAGTCTCATAAGAAAAGAAATTCATTCAATAGAACTTCCTCTTGAACTTCTTCACATGGATCTGTTTGGTCTGTTAGTAAAAAGAGCATAGCAGGCGACTTGTACTGTTTTGTGGTACTGATGACTACTCAAGGTTCTCTGGGTAATGTTTCTGAAGTCCAAATCAGAAACATTTGAGTCTTTCAAGGAGTTAGTAACCACACTGGAATCTCTCTACAAGCTGAAGGTTAGACAAGTACGCTCAGACAACGGGACGGAATTCAAGAACCAGTGGATGGAGGCTTACTGCAAGGAAAATGGAATTGTACATCAATTCACTTCTGCCTACACGCCTCAGATGAATGGTGTTGCTGAGAGAAAGAACAGAAGCTTGATTGAGACAGCACGGACTATGCTGGCAGACTCGAAACTGCCTATCCAATTTTGGAATGAGGCAGTTGCTAATGCATGTTTACACTGAATCGAGTTTGATTGTCAAGCGTCACAGAAAGACATGTTACGAGCTACTACAAAGACGCAAACCGAATTTGGAGTATCTCGAACCATTTGGGCGCCGTGCACACTTCTGAAGAAACACAAGAAGGTAAATTCAGCGAGAAGGCGGAATGAAGGAATCTTTCTAGGATACACATTCCGAACAGAGGGTTTACAACAACTCAACGGGTCTAGTAGAAGTGTGGTGTAATGTTGACTTCAGCGATATACCACACCACCTACTGGCAAAGGACCGCCTATTTCTTCGACTATGATGGATTCTTCAGTCCTTCAACATCTCTCTCTCTCCCTTGGATGACGAGTTAGCTACACGGATGATGTATGATATCTTGAATACACCAACATCAGCTCACGGGAGGATCATCTACTCAGTCAGGGGGAGTAGTCGACGCAGTGACTCCTCCTCTGAAGATGAAGCTGAAGAAGATGACCAGAACAGTCAGGAGGAACAGTTCCAGTTCCTGAAAGTCCACAAGCATCTACATGATGCACCTTCGACTTCGGAGCCTCAAAATCCAACTACCTCAGATGCAGAACCAAATGCTCATAATCTTGGCTCTGAGGTAGCTGTTCCTACTACTCCAGGATCACGACTAAACGTCTATCATCCCTAGACAATGTCATGGGGATGTCAGATCAGGAGTACAACCCGAAATCAGCTATACTCAGCTGATTACGCCTCCGTTATGGAAAAGGGATATATTCATGATGGTGCTTATCGGTGTTTTGTCTCGCAGTTTGAGCCAAAATACGTCAGTGATGCACTAAATGATGAGGCATGGGTGAGTGCCATGCAAGAAGAACTTCTTCAGTTCAAGAAGTTAGGTGTATGGACTCTGGTTGACAGACCTAAGGTGCTAAGGTCATTGGCACCAAATGGGTCTTAAATGCAAGAAGGATGACCAAGGAGTCATTATCAGAAACAAGGCTCGATTGGTGGTTCAAGGATTTCGCCAAGTCGAGGGAATTGACTACAATGAAGTGTTTGCACCCGTGGCACGGATGGAAGCCATTCGCATCTTCCTTGCCTATGCATCGTACATGAAGATTAAGTCTACCAATTAGATGTAAAGAGTGCATTCCTTCATGGGGAAATCAGAGAAACAGTCTATGTCAGTCAACCGAGGGATTTGAAGATCCTTACTATCGGGATAGAGTTTACAAACTCGACAAGGCTTTATACGGGCTTCATCAAGCTCCAAGAGCCTGGTATGAGAAACTCTCGACTCATCTTGTGAAACACGGCTTTCGCAGGGGAGTTATTGACTGCACGCTGTTCATCAAAGAAAAGGATGGCGATCTACTGCTGTACAGATCTATGTCGATGACATAATCTTCGGTTCAAAGAACGTAGAGTTATGCAAAGAGTTTGAAGCAGTTATGAAGAAAGAATTTGAGATGAGTGCTATGGGGGAGATGAAGTTCTTTCGGGTTACAGGTGGATCAGACTCCAAATGGGATATTTTACATCAGACCAAGTATGTAGGACATTCTCAGTCGTTTTGACATGGAGAATGCTTCTACTGCTGGAACTCCACTTGCTACGAATCACGATATAGCACCTGATGAAAATGGAGATCTTGTAGATGCCACAATGTACGAGGAATGATTGGATCCCTCATGTATCACTGCCTCAAGACCTGATATCATGTATGCTACATGTTATGTTTCTAGATATCAGGCTAAGCCTAAGGTCAACCATCTGATCGGGGTCAAGAGGATATTCGTTATCTGAAGGGTACACCCACACTTGGGTTGTGGTATCCTCATGATGATGACTTTGAACTCACGGCGTATAGTGACTCGATACGGGGGCTGCAAGATGAATTACAAGTCTACATCAGCAGGGTGTCAATTCTTGGGAGAAGATTATTACCTGGCAGTGTAAGAAGCAGACATCGGTTGCATTGTCAACCTGTGAAGCCGAATACGTTGCTGCTGCAAGTTGCTATTCACAAATCATCTGGATTCAACAGCAATGCGGGATTACGGTTTAAAGTTTCTCTTCTACTCCTATTTTTGTGGATAACTCTGCTACATTGCAGTAACTAAAAATCCGGTCCAACATCCTAAGACCAAACATATCGGTATTAAATACCATTTCATAAGAGATTGTTTTGAAAAGAACTTCATTGATGTGGTAAAAATTAATACTGATTTTCACGCGCTGACCTCTATACTAAAGCCTTTGATAAACCACGTTTTCAATATTGCTAGAGGTCAACGGCGTTAAAAAGAAAAGTGAGGTTATTCCTGATGATGATCATGTGTAGTCCGATGTAGCTTAGTTAATTTTTCATTTTATTTTATTTTATTTGGTTAATTTAGTCTGTTTAAAATAAACTCATGTTATTTGCTGTTTATTAAAATCCTAAAATAATTAAACCAGTTATGATTTAGTATTTTAGGGGGAGAATAAGTCAGCAAGTAACATTATTAAAAAAAAAGACGAGGGAGAAGGAGTGGAAAGCTGATATAAGGTAGATCGTATTGTGATACCGATTCAACCCTTTGAATATGATAGTACACAGGAACAAATCAAGAGGGACTTTAAAATTTATTTGAAAGATGCAAAAATTCAAAGTATAAGTCTGTGTAGTCTAAGCAATATAAAAAGGGAAGATGATAGAAAAACTGTAACTCCTAAGGTAACACAACGAGAGTAGACCTAGAGGTTGCTAGATCACAATTGATATGTCGGTAGATTCAACACAATAGATGATTAGACCTAACTGGTGATCTCAAGATCAAACTAAGTTGTTCAACTGACAGTGGGCTTCCATCTTATCACTGGTTAACACAATCAACAATATTCCAATAAGGGGTATGTAAACGCCACAAATGTGTGCGGATGACCATAAATAGAGCAAAGCACGAAAAAATGAAAGAAAAATGCTATCAAGCTAATGATATGTTGTTGGTGCATTTTGTGCAAATAAAATTAAGCTGCTCTAACAAGGAGATAGGTTGTGTGCCTCTCTGCTGTGCGATGGCACTGACCTGAGGATAAGCATAACCTAGATATTCTAGAATTCATTGTTGTTTGCCGCCTCTCTGCTGTGCGATGGCACTGACCTGAGGATTGGCTTCTCTTGAAAGCTCTAAGAATAGTCTCTTCTTGTAAAAATACCCGTAGACCGCTCAAAAGCTCCTGAGGAATGTTGATTACCATATAAGTGTGGGATCCACAAATGTTAGTTGAAATAATTAAACCTAAATTTATCACCAGTCTGTGTCAAAAGTCTGTGTATGGATTTAAGAGGACAAACATATTGACAATCATTGTGGCTGCAATTCTTGAAAGTTCAAATCAATGTGGTAATCTAATAGTTCCAGTATGATTTCCTAAAAGTTGCTAACGACTCTGGATGAAAACAAGAATAGAGCATCAAAAGATTTTGATAACAAGTCCCAAATGATTTGACTTGCCTGTATGATTCCAAAATTATTGGTCCAGGTGTGGTCAATCTAAGTTGAAGCTGCCTATTCCGAACCAAATCCCGTAGACTTCCATCTTAGGATTTATCCCTCACAAAAGCCAAAAACAAGTTTTTATTTTTTGTACGTTAGTTTAGTTTTTTTATTCACTTAGTCCTTTAGTTTTGTTTGTTTGCCGGACTACATCATGAAATCGATAAGGATCAACTCACTAAAAGGGTCATGTCTGAGATGACCACATGAATTTTCAATGTTTAAAAGAGTCATGTCTGAGGTGACTAAATTGGTTAAAATGATCATGTCTGAGATGATCAAAACTCATAATGTTTATTTCAAAAGTTAAAAGGGTCTTAAAAGTAAAATGTTCAAAATGGCAGAAATTTACTAAGTGTGACCCATTCGCACGATTGGACCATGAATATGGACCAACCATGTGAATGGATCCCATTCGCACGACTGGACATGAAATTTAGGTCATTCACCGAATGGCGTATAAGAAGATCCATTCGACGAATGACAGGGTGCGAATGAGTCAGTCGACCGATGAGACTCAGTCGGTTAACTGAGGATGCGAATAAAAGGGCACGAATGAGTCAGTCGACCGACTGAGACTCAGTCGGCCAACTGAAAGCGACTGACTGGGCCAATCGCACGACTGAACCTCAGTCGCCCGAATGAACTGAGCGAATGAGGCCAGTCGGCCGATTGAACTTAGGTTCAGTATTTAAAGGGCCTCATCGATCGCGTTTTACTCATCACTCCCAATCGCACCCAAATCGCATTTCTTCCCGTTACTCTGCCAAAATTTCTAAGATCTTGTGTTCACATTGCTGTTGATCTTCTGACGTTCGATTGACGATTATACAGGTACATTGCAGTTAAATCTTACCGAAATCAGAAGATCTTGAATCAAATATGTGTTCGAATGAAACAAGACCGGACTGAAAAATGCCCTAATAACTACCAAACTAAGCAAAATGTTAAAATTAAGTTTAATAGGTATTAGTGACAAGATGGCGAGTCTATGGACCATTAAACCATGTTAAATTACTTGAATTGGTCAAGATTCGAACCACAGGCGACTGAACAGTGGGAAGCGACGGTCGTCCGGATGAACCCAATCGCACGATTGAATCTTGCGATTGGTCAATCGGCCGAATGAACCATGCGAATGAGTTCAGTCGGCCGACTGAACCAATCGCAGACTCAGTCAGCAGATTGAACTCAGTCGCATGTCTCATTCACCCGAACGAGCTCAGTCGCACGAAAGAACAAACGACTGACTCTAGTCGCATGATTCATTCGGACGAATGAATCAGAATGAATTTAAACATTACACTTAGAACTGAATTTTGATGTATTATGTACTAATGATTCTGTGTCTTGTGTTTCAGAAAAATGGCTGATAGATGGTCCATTAATCCAAAGCACACATATGTGCTCACTTGATCATACTACTCGGAACGGGGCGAGTTCACAGAGATTATAGCCTTCCTTAGACGCTCCCGGATACATAAGGCTATATCTACACCTTGCACGCCCTACAGGTCATTACACCAGGCATTCGGAGAATGCCTCAGTTGATCGCTCTCGTGAGCCGTACAGTATACGGAGCTCCATTCTGGGTCATGATATCGAGGTTACTGCTGCTGATTTCCAGAGAGTTCTTGATTTGGGGACGATACGAATCACCCCACCAATTACATCCACTGACTGTAAGAGGCTGCTTCCTCAGAATCAAGTACGCGGGGGACATAAACTCGGGTGCTCAATAAGAGCAACCTGTGCCCCCAGTACAAATACTTGGGCATGTGATCCTAAAGTGCATTGCTTCGAGGAGGGGTGGGTTTGATGATCTATCAGATCAGATTCAAAATGCCTTCGTGGCACTGGTGCTGAACCACCCTTTCACTTTTCGAGTATGATCTTTTCCTATTTGGTAGAGAACCTGGAAGCAAAAGGGAAGGAAGGATTTTGTATGTACCCCAGGTTTCTATAGCTAATCTTCAACGAAAAGCTGCCACTTCTCCCAAAGGAGAGTCATGATGCAGTTACTTTGAAATTATGGATGACACGACCTGGGTCGGATGAGGGTGTATAGGGGCAAACAAGTGAAGCCCCAAGTGAAGAGGTTGATTGGCCATTTGGAAACGAGAAATGTGGGGCCGGGAGACGAAAATGGCGTCATGATGACAGTGACTCTGATTTTGAGCCTATTGGTCTACCAGTTGATGACGACGATGATGACGACAGTGGTGATGGTGGAGATACAGGCCCCATTCCATCTAGGGCCACTACCACTGATATACCATCTCCACCATCCACCCACGATGAAATGAGTCTGCTGGTTTCCATCAGGATTTTGTTCCTATGAGAGGAAGAGGAGTCTGAAGATGAGACCTTGACACGTACTGTGGGAAGCAGGTTGTTCCCACAGAACATGGGCTAAGGGCGGTTGGTGAACGTCCAAGAGACTCAGGAGAGACAGCCACTGATCCGAGTTATGCACCGAGTCAGCTAGCAGGAGTGTAAGGGGAGCATCCACCTCAACGGGAACGAGGAGGAAAAGGATGGCTCAACCCCATGGTCAGAAGAAGAAGAAAAGACGTCTCACCTTCGTTACCTCCACAACCACATCTGCCACCACCACTACCACTTCCACAATCATACCATCCCCACATAGCCACCATATCTACACCACCATACCACTTCCACAGCCACAGCCACCACAACTACTACTACCACCACCACACCTCCCACCACTGTACAGATTCCATCTACCACCATATCTTTCACTCCCCCTCACCTCCACCATTCACAGACCCATCTTCACTACAGCCACCACCACCACCGCTACCCACCAAGCTGGATCCTCAGCCCATCTATCTCATACATTATGTATCACCTCTACCTCCAATTGGGGTAGAGGAACAGCTGTCTGCACTCAACAGGATGGTGATGCGCCTATTAGCAGCAGATGAGGAGAAGGGCTCAGATCCGCCAGCTTGCTGATCTTACTGCTGCTCAGTCTCACGGATAGAAGAGCAGGCTCGAGTGATAAAGGATCATGCCCAACAGATGGCTGCTCAGAGCCATGAACTAGCCCAACTCCAAGCACATAGTGTCACATCAAACAAGAAGATAGAGGAGTGGAGAAGGCAAGAAGATGATTATGTTAAAGCTAAAGGGATCTAAGGAGGAGCCTTGAAGATCAAAGAAAAGACGGAGATGAGATCATGATGAAGTTGATGATGAGGATGGGACAGAGGAGGATGAGGGGACAGAAGAAGAAAGGACAGAGGAGAAGTTGATGATGATGATACATCAGAGGAGAGGCAGCTGCATCGGCCTCTGCTTCAGTCAAGAAAGGAGGTCCAAGAAAAACAAGACCAACCAGCTTCTTTCTCTGATGCATAAGTGAAGAGACGATGGTACAGGAACGAAAAATCCAAATTACCAAAGGGATGAGTTTGATGTTGCTCCCCTTCAGCAGGTCAAGACTCAGCTAACAATGACTCTTGATCTGCAAGGGCAAAAGAGGTCGGTGAGTTATACCCCGAAGAAGGGGGAAATAATTCACGACCTATCAAACGAGCAACTCGCAGAGATTTTCAAGCTCAATCCAGACGAGATAGTGAAGGATGCTCCGACATGTAACTCGACCAGTGATGATGAGCTCAACGATGTTGATGAAATCGAGATTGAAGATGTCACTGCGAGCATTACTCTCAGTGCGCTGACAATGAGGGAAATGTGGTTCACAATCTGGGGGAATCCCTCATCAGCGATACTTTTGAGGTGTTAGACAAGATGGAGAAAGAGTCGGAGAAAGTAGAGGAAATGGCCCAAGCCTCAAATGATGATGTCGATGTCCGAAAGGCTAAGTGGGCTACGTGTTTTGAAGAAGTTAGAGCCCAACGCGCTGCACCGAAACAGGATGCCTACACCAAACTCTATAGAGTCAAGAAACATCATAAGGTGACTGGCAGGATCATAGCATGGGCGTATTTGGAGGATCTTAACATATATGCAGTTAAGAGGGAAAAGGGCATAGAGTACTTCAGATTCCCCATGATCTGAAGACTCTACCAGGTTTTGAGCTCAACCAGCTGGCAAAACTAAAGCTTTTGTATGCTGACCCGAGGAAGATGTCAGGGGTTCGAGGCTGCCCTAAAGAAGGAGTACCACACCAGGTGGGTTAATTTCAGACCCCAACAGCCTACAAGGTATATCAAAAGGTTTGAGATTGATGCCATTACTGGAAAGCCGAAGATAGTGTTGAAGTGCAATCCTCCGCGCACAATGTCAAGAATCCCACTCCGGGAAATGCTACAGGACTTCACTCCACACTTTAAGTGGTGGTACTACAATTGGAGAACAGCAGAAGCGGTCATAGTTCTAAACAAAAAGGGCCAAATGGATACGATCAGGGTATTCGACCCAATGTGGCTTACAAATTTGTTAGCAAATGATGTCACATGCTATACAAGTGGCCACTATTCTATGATACGCAAGATATTGTACAAGCCCTCCAGTTCCAAAATGTCGTAAGACTCTGCTTCGCGTTTGAGATTCACGCGGGAGTCACAAAAGAGGACAAGTACAAGAAATATGAGGAAGTGATGCAGAAAACAGACATTAGAGATCTAGGTCCAAGGGGGAGTTTGTTGATGCATGTATGTCCCTAGATCATGATATGAAATGTAATAGATCATGTTTTATCTCATTCTGATGTAATTTGATATGGTTAATGAAATGATTTATTGGTGTTTGTGATTTGTAATAACTAATATTCGTTAATGAGTCGATATTGAATTGGTTAATTAGGATAGTGATGTTTGAATGGTTACACATATGTTTATTAATGAATACATTCCAACTTAACATAATGTAGTTTCATGCGAAGGACCACACGCATGAATAACTTCATACGATTGACTCAGTTGCACGACTGAACCAGGAGACTGGATCAGTCGTATGATTGACACATAAGATTGGCTCAATCGCACGACTAAACACCCAGTCGTGCGTATGGATCAACCGCATGCTTCAGTCGCACGACTGAACCATACTAATGGTTCAGTCGCACGAATGAACAGTACTAACCTATAAAATACAACCCAATTCGTGTAAAAAATAGGGCATTCATTCTATTACGAATCCAGACGTACCCTAGCAGTCCAGAAGTTTTCCAATTCGTTCTCAAGTTATAGAACACATTAGATCGATTTCCAATCGATTTCTAACGTTAGTTTCAATTCTTTATTGATTCTTCGTGTGTTCTCACTGATTGGATCGCCAATCAAATAGGATTCCGCACTATTTGATCTGGTTTACACGCTAATCACTGGGTATTTCGTGCAAATACCCGATCCTAATAGTTTTCGCCTTAAAGATCTGGAGACATTACTTGTACGACACCAAGTGTACTATCTACACCGATCATAAGAGTCTTCAACGTATCTTCGAGCAAAAAGAGTTGAATATGAGGCAGTGACGTTGGGTGGAACTACTAAATGACTATGATTGCGCTATTAAGTATCATCCGGGAAAGGCGAACGTAGTTGTCGATGCCCTAAGCAGGAAGGGAACAGCTAAACCCCGACAGGTGCAAGCTTTACAGCTTACTATCAGTACCCAACTGCCCGAACAAGTTAAGGAGGCGCAAATAGAAGCTTTGAAATCAGAAAATGTTGGTTGTGAGTCATTAAGGGGATGGATAAATAACTAGTGGTGAAAGAGGATGAAATTCGTATTTCATGGATAGACTTTGGGTGCCTGTTTATGGAAATCTGAGAGATTTAGTATGAGCGAGGCACACAAATCTAAGTATTCTATACATCCTGGATTCGACAGATGTATCATGACCTAAAGGCGCACTATTGGTTGGCTAACATGAAAGCGGATGTAGCTACGTATGTGAGCAAGTGTTTGACCTGCTCGAAAGTAAAAGTGGAATATCAAAACCATCGGACTATTACAACAACCTGAGATACCAATGTGGAAATAGGAACAGATCTCCATGGATTTTATTACTAAGTTACGCCGGACTAATACTGGTTGTGACACGATATGGGGTTTGTGGATCGATTGACAAAGTCTGCTCATTTCCTTGCAATTAAGGAAATGGATAAGATGGAGAAATTAACTCAACTGTACCTTAAAGAGATTGTTTCAAGACATGGTGTACCGATCTCAATTATTTCCGACCGCGACGCTCGTTTCACGTCACATTTCTGGCGATCATTGCAGAAATCTTTGGGTACGCGATTGGATATGAGTACTGCATATCACCCACAGACGGATGGCTAGGTGAGCGTACCATACAGACGTTAGAGGATATGCTACATGCTTGTGTGATTGATTTCGGAATAACTGGGAAATTCACCTGCCATTGGTGGAGTTTTCTTATAACAACAGTTATCATACTAGTATACAGGCAGCACCTTTCGAGGCGCTGTAGGGAGAAAACGTCGCTCACCAGTTAATTCATGAGACAATGAGAAGATTGTACAGATACGGAATCGCTCACCAACCTGAAACTCTAAAGGTTCCGTCTCTTGTCAGCATAACTCTTTTGTCTGTCTCGCGCTGCAGCCATACGATTCCGTATCTGTACAATCTTCTCAGTTGTCTCATGAATTAACTCGGGACCTGTTATCTGACTATCACCAATTTCTGCCCAGCAAACTGGTGATCGACATTTTCTCCCATACAGCGCCTCAAAGGTGCTGCCTGTATGCTAGTATGATAACTGTTGTTATAAAAAAACTCCACCAATGGCAGGTGAATTTCCCAGTTATTCCCGAAGTCAATCACACAAGCAGTAGCATATCTTCCAACGTCTGTATGGTATGCTCACTCTGGCCATCCGTCTGTGGATGATATGCAGTATCATATCCAAACGTGTACCCAAAGATTTCTGCAATGATTGCCAGAAATGTGACGTGAAACGAGCGTCCGATCGGAAATAATTGAGTCAGTACACCATGTCTCGAAACGATCTCTTTAAGGTACAGTCGAGTTAATTCTCCATCTTATCCGTTTCCTTAATTGTAAGGAAGTGAGCAGACTTTGTCAAGCGATCCACAATAACCATATCGTGTCACAACCAGTACTAGTTGGGGTAGTTTAGTAATAAAATCCATGGAGATCTGTTCCCATTTCCACATTGGAATCTCGGGTTGTTGTAACAGTCCGGATGGTTTTTGATATTCCACTTTTCCCTTCGAGTAGGTCAGACACGCTCACACACATAGCTACATCGTTTCATGTTAGGCCACCAATAGGTGCCTTTAGGTCATGATACATCTTGTCAGATCAGGATGTATAGAATACTTAGATTTGTGTGCCTCGCTCATAATTAAATCTCTCAATTTCTATAAACAGGCACCCAAAGTCTATCCATGAAATACCGAAATTATCCTCTTCACCACTAACTGTTATCCATTCCCATTAACGACTCAGAACCAATATTTTCTACTTTTAAAGCTTCTATCTGTGCCTCCTTAACTTGTTCGGGCAGTTGGGTACTGATAGTAACTGGTAAAGCTTGCACCCGTCGGGGTTTAGCTGTTTCCTTCCTGGTTAGGGCATCGGCAACTACGTTCGCCTTTCCCGGATGATACTTAATTGCGCAATCGTAATCATTTAGTAGTTCCACCAACGTCGCTGCCTCATATTCAACTCTTTTTGCTCGAAGATATGTTGAAGACTCTTATGAGGGTGTAGATAGTGCACTTGGTACCGTACAAGTAATGTCTCCAGATCTTTAAGGCAATGACCACTGCACCCAATTCTAAGTCATGGTGGTATAGTTCTTCTCATGAACCTTTAGTTGTCTCGAGGCGTAGGCTATCACCTTATCTCATTGCATCAAGACACAACCCAATCCTTGAATGGATGCATCGCAATACACCACAAAGTCATCTGTTCCCTCTGGTAATGCTAATATCGGGGCAGTACAGAGTTTTTGTTTTAATAATTGGAAAGTTGTTTCTTGACTCTCACTCCATTTGTATGTCGTTCCTTTGTGAGTCAAGGCTGTGAGAGGTTGTGCGATCTTAGAAAATCCTTCTATGAATCGGCGGTAATATCCTGCTAATCCTAGAAATTGTCTTATCTCGCTCGGCGTTTTAGGTGTAGTCCAATTCTTTATCACCTCAATTTTGGCAGGATCAACGTGTATCCCTTCTCATTAACAATATGACCTAGGAATTGTACTTCTCTTATCCAAAAGTCACACTTTGAGAATATAGCATACAGCTGCTCATTTTTCAACAGTTCCAAGATCATTCGTAAGTGCTCTTCATGCTCCTCCTTGGTCCTAGAATATATCAGTATATCATCGATGAACACAATGACAAACTGATCAAGATAAGGTTTGCACACGCGGTTCATGAGGTCCATGAACACAGCAGGTGCATTAGTCAACCCAAAAGGCATGACCAAGAACTCATAATGACCATAACGAGTACGAAACGCAGTCTTGGGAATGTCTTCTTCTCAAACTCTGAGTTGATGATAACCAGATCTCAATTCAATCTTCAAATAATAGCTTGATCCTTGAATCTGATCAAACAAGTCGTCGATACGAGGTAAAGGGTATCGGTTCTTGACTGTTACTTTGTTTAACTCTCTTAATCGATGCACATCCGGAATGTGCCATCCTTCTTCTTAACAAAGAGAACAGGAGCTCCCCAAGGTGATGTACTAGGTCGAATAAAGCCCTTATCCAAAAGCTCCTGAAGTTGTGACGAAACTCCTGTAGTTCGTTCGGTGCTAATCGATAAGGTGCCCTAGCAATCGGAGCTGGCCCGGGGGTCAACTCATTCTGGAATTCCACTTGGCAGTGAGGTGGTAATCCAGGAAGATCCTCTGGAAACACCTTTGGAAAATCTCATACTATGGGAATGTCCTCCATTCTCCTTTCTTCCGTTTGCTTATCGGTTACAAGTGCTAGGATAGCCACACGGCCCTTTCGTAACACTTTTGGGCTTTCATGAATGAGATGATGCCTATCACAACACCACTCCTATCACCTCTGACGGTAAGAATTTGATCACCAACTGGAATCCGTATGATCTTCTCATGACATAAGACTTCGCTTGCTTGCTAGAGAGCCAATCCATGCCTATCACAACATCAAAACTCCCCAGCGTAACAGGCATGAGATCTATAGTGAAGTATGACCAACAAGTTCTATCTTACAGTCTTTAAGGATATGCGTACATGGATTTGTTTACCGTCGGCTAATTCCACAGGGTATTTAGATTCTAAAGCAGAGGGTATATCACTTAAATGACTACAGAACTTTAAGGACACAAAACTCCTATCGGCTCCAGTATCAAATAGTACCGTAGCAAAACAACCATTAACAGAGAATCTACCAGTAACAGTTGTGGGATCATTTAGAGCCTCACCTGAGCCGATGACGAAGGCTCTCCCCTTGGCTCCATCTTTATTGCCGCCATTTCTAGTACCATTTCCACCATTGTTGTTATTATTACCATTGTTGTTGGTTACCGTGTGGGTTGGTGTTGTGTTGTTGTTGCCATTACCGTTCCTCCTTAGTTGTGGGCAGTTTCGCCTGTAATTCCCTTCTTTCCCACATTCAAAACAACCCTGGGAGTTTCTTGAGGTTGTTGCGGCCTCCTTACCAGTTCACCACGACAATCCTTCGCAGCGTGTCCAATTTTTCCACAACGTTGACACTTGAAGCTATCACACCTTCCCACATGATGGTAATTAAACCGAGTACACTTCGGATGTCTCCCACCATAACCACTGGGTCCTTGATTATTTGCAGGCATCTGGTTGGAGTTACGGTTATTGTCCAACCTCCGTTGATGCTAAACCGGCTGTTGTTGCTGTTGAGATTGAGGTTGACCACGAGAAGATGATGATGCTTTGGTGTTGTTGGCATTGTCCCACTTTCTTTTGTTGTCGGGCACGCTTGCCACAACGCCCCGTTTGGGTAGACGTCCTTGCTCCACGGCTTGGTTAGTTAGCCTGTGAGCTAGCTGGATGGCTTGCTGAATTGTGGCTGGATGGAAGCAGTTACCATACTTCGGATTTCAGGGTACCAATCCCCGTATGTAATGCTCTATCCTTTTATGCACCTCATTCACCATTCCTGGGCACAAAGTTGCTAATTCATGGGTTCTGGTGGTGTAAGCCTCGATTTCCGAGCCCTGCATTTTCAATTGCCAGAACTCCATCTCTAACTTTGCACTTCGCTGCAAGGGCAGTACTCCTCGGTCATCATTGCTTTGAACTCATCCCATGGAAGTCCATCGCCATCGCTTGTCCAAGCATCTGGACTTGCGCGTTCCACCAAGACAGAGCAGCACCCTCTAAAGTCCTGGTGGCATACTTTACTTGATCCGCTGGTGGACAGTTACATTTGGAGAAAACAGACACAGTCTTCTCGAACCAGCGTACAAGCCCTACACACACCCTCAGTACCGCTGTAGGTGTGTGGTTTACAGTCCATGAAGGACTTGTAGGTACACACTGGTGGTCCTGTTTTACAAACACACATTAATCAGACATCCCCTACAGTTATGAAGGATATCAGATTTATCTTTCTATCATTGTTTACCTGCTGGCTGACCCGCGTGGGCAGTAGCCACTGCCGCCTGAACATGCTCATTATTAGAGCAGCCAATTCTGCAGGAGTCATGTTAATAGCACCACCACCTGTTCTCCGGTGCCACGTCCACGTCCGCGTCCACGACCACGTCCACGCCCACGTCCACGGGCGTCCATTCTTTTCACTTTACATTCACAAATACATAATGAGTAACATCAAACATATTTAACTCATTGAAGCATAGTAAACAGTAAACAAAAGAAATAACGAATCATCACAACGACAACATCATAACAAAAATAATAACCAAATTAAATAAATTGCAAATGAGTCACAATGTATTAGCAATGTCAAAATTGAAGTTTGTCGTTCGTGTGGGGAAACAACCCTTCCTACATAGGTTTCAAAAAAAGAAAACACTACGTAGTCTAGTCATATAAAGAAGTCAATCGACGACATCTGACCCATCACTATCATCCTCCATCTCTTCCGGTTCCTCCTCCTGGGTCCCTCCTCGGGATCCTCCTCATCCTCAGGGTCTGCTGCAGGAGCAGGAGCTATAGCAATCTGAAGTGCCGCTAATTGGGCTTCTAAAATGGCAATCCTATTATCGGCTACGGTGTCCCGCTGTTCACGAGCAGTCACGCGCCCTTGGAGTGCCTTAAGACCATCTTGCATATGGTGACAACCATTCAGGGTCTTCCCGTGTTGTTCCTCGAGTTCATCCAATTGATGTCTCAGGTTGTACACCTCTTGCTGTAGTGTACAGACATCACCTGTGAGCCGCCTTACTCGATGCTATTCTGTATCCAGTGCAGCCATTAGTGCAGCAATCAGTTGCTCGTTGGACTGCATCGTTCGTGGGAGTGAAGGAATGGGTTGATTGGCATTGTTCCTAGTCCTGGGTTTGGGACAGGTACGCGCTCCCTAAACATGATATGATCAACAAATCTAGGATAGGAACGCCAGTCTCGCGGAGGGTCACGCTTCATCAATGCAAATGGTTGATCCTAGTCAATCTCCTCTCGGGGATAAGCCAGTCGGGTCAATCGAATCCATCATCAAGTACACGTGCGGGAGGTGGGGATTCAGATCGTGTAGGTGATTCAGGTCCTTACCCAGAGCTCTCGAAGACGATGCCATGCTGCAGAGAGTGTGACGTGTAGGCCAATGAGTATACAGTAGATGAGAATAAGGCACATGTAACTAATTAACTGTGTGCGTTCGTTATAGTCTAGTGTGTATGCAACCTAGTTCCCTATAACCAATGGCTCTGATACCATCTGTCACACCCTCAAAATCCACTTACGGAGGTTTACCGCGAGCCATGTGAACAAACCAGGATCACAGTCAATAGTTACTCAGAACGACTCTATATGCCATAATTTAAATAAAATCGACCAAAGTAAATAAATTAAACAGTGTGGAAGCGTTCTGAAAACAACCCAAAGAAATAAATGTATAATTATGGCAAAACATGTGCCAACCCAAAAGAGTAATCATTAATCATTAAAATGATAAAATTGTCTTGGAGACCGAGTCTTAGAATGCAGTGAACCATGCAGTGCTCCTATGGCAAGCAAGCTAATGACCTAAGAATAGCATACTAAACTGTCAACACAATGGTTGGTGAGTTCAAGAGATAATCAAACATAAATAGTTTAATAATAGAGATATACAAGTAGCGCATTGTATCAGATAGCTAGTCCATTAACAATAGATATTATTTCATAGTGATTTCGCAATTGAAGCTCACTGTGTTACGTTGTTGCCTCCTGCCACAACTTAACAGGTCGTGAAAATGTTCATTAGGACAACTTGCACCGGTTGACCTCGAGTCACACAGGTGGGGCTCGTCAGACCTAATAGTACTACCCAAATTTCCCGCTATTCATATTAACAATTCAAAAGTGTGAGGACTTTTCCATGATATCAACACTATATAATATTGTACACAACTTGAATTTATAAAGCGTTCGTGATTTACCAGTATGCTATCTCCCCCAAAGAGAGTAAATAGAAAGTGGGGCATGAACTCACCTGATATGCGTATAGATACACAGAGTTTGACTTGTCAAACAGAATAGACAGACAACCTTCAGAGGTTACCTAGATCATATAAGTACATGAGTACGTGTAATCAAAGAACATGTGAACCCCTAAGTACACTACAACCAAGGACTCAAGATTTCAGAAAATAGACATGTTTGACCTAGTTGACCCGTTTGACCCGTTGGTGACTTTATGTGTTGTAAACCATTCAAGTAATCATACACTATATCATACATAGTTAACATTCAAATAGATCATATGTATGCTATATTAACCAGGTGTATCACTTAGATCATCATACAACCAAGTACCATACAAGTCATGCGAATCTAGAACATTAACATATTCACTAGTTATAACACAACTAACATGTCACACAAAGATCAAACCACTAACCATATGCCATGTGAAGCCACTCACGACTTCACATCCTAAACCCTGCCAATCCTACTAAGTAGGGGCCTTAGATTCGCACGCGTGTATGATGATCATAACCATATTCATTAACCATATGCATTGCATTCTACAACATCACAACAATCAATCAATCCCAAACATGATGTTCTACTACTAATCAACATCCAAATCATACATGATCATAAATGTCCAAATATCATTCATGATTATGCAAAACATCCCTTACAACTATTTTAACATGTTCATCACCTTAGAATTCATCCATGATCATACTAACATGCTCCCAACATCCCAACCATGTTCAAACTATCATCTTTCACATTTTGTATAAATAAAGTTTCCCTTTTGGAAAGCACATTCCAAAATCCATCAACCACTCCATGTATTCATGAATTCATCATAATTATACCATCTCAAGCTCATAACAATGTTTAGACATGATCAACAATACCTAATCACCATAATCTAACAATCTTCCTAAACAAAAGTTTCTACTTTTGGCAAGCTATGAACAACAACATCCATTCAAAGATTTCTAGCATTCATAACACAATCTAACATCTAATCATCATCATGAAAACATCCATAACATCAATCCATCACTAGATCATCATTACATGAAAATAAAGTTACTATTATTAGTAACCTATGAACATCAACTTCAATTCACCAATTTATTGCAAAATCAATGTATCTTAACATTCATACAACCTACTAATCTCATACATTCATCAAACAATCATCCATCATGCATAATCATGCCATTTTCAAACTAGGGTTTGCTTCATAATCAAAGTTCATGATCAATCCACTAAAAACATAAAATTCATGCATAATCAACGTTAAACAACATGTAATCAATCCAACTAACATACTAACATCATCAAACAACATCAAATTCGACCCCATGTACCATCCATGAATTAGGGTTCGGCCCTATCAAAATCCACAAAAACACGAAAAGTTCTAACCTTTAAACGTGTTATAGCTTGCAATTGATGATCCTACGTGTTGTATGCCTTGTAATCGAACCAAATCGATGCTTTGATGTTTGTTCTAGGTCGAAATCGCAATGGTGAGGGTGTGGGGAAAGAAGTCGCGGCGAATGGGTGGGGATTAGGGTTTGGGATTTGTTTGTTTCATTTAATTTACAAAATTACCCTTTTAACCCTTGTAATTTGTATTTTATAAAAACTAGGCTTTAAACTCTTTGTAAAGTGTTTTTAACTTAATAATATAAAGATATAAACTAATGAAAAAATTATATATTATCTTTATAAAAACACAAGACATACGAATAAATAGGCACGTTTCCGCGTTACACGATTAATTTTCTAATTAGCCTTTTAAAAATGTGTAAACACATAAACATAACACAATAATCACATAATCAATTAGATTCACATTAAATTAACATTATCCATTATTATTAGGTCACCAACGTTAAACGACAACTAGTGTGTGTTCACGACACGTGTATGCAAGACTTAACGGAACTAACGGAGTTTGGTAACGGAAATTTACCGGATGTCACAATTATTATTACTATTATTATATATTATTATATTATTATTATTATTATATCTGTATTATTATTATTATTATATTATTATTATTATAATTATTACTATTATTATTATTACTATTATTATTATTACTATTATTATTTACTATTATTATTATTACTACTATTATTATTTTTACTACTATTATTTTACTATTATTATTATCACTATTATTATTATTATTGTTATTATTATTATTATTATTATTATATTATTATTATTATAATTTTATATTATTATTATTATGATTATGATTATTATATGAATATTATTATTAATTATATTATGATTATGATTATTATTTTGATTATTATTATTATATTATTATTATTACTATTATTATTATTACTATTATTATTACTATTATTTTTACTAGTATTATTATTACTATTATTATTATTACTATTATTATTATTATTATTACTATTATTATTATTACTATTATTATTATTATTATATTATTATTATTATTATTATTATTATTATTATTATTATCAGTATTATTATTATTACTATTATTATTACTATTATTTTATTTTATTATTATTATTAGTATTATTAGTATTATTATTATTGTTAGTATGATTATTATTATTTTTATTATTATTATGTTCTTATTATTATTATTGTTGTTATTATTATTATTTTTCTTATTTTATTATTATTATTATATTATTATATTATTATTATTATTATTAAATAACTATATTATTATTATTATGCTTATGATTATTTGTGACATCCGGTAAGATTCCGTTACCAAACTCCGTTAGTTCCGTTAAATCTTGCATACAACGTGGCGTAAACACACCTAGTTGTCGTTTAACGTTGGTGACCTAATAATAATGAATAATGTTAAATTAATGATAATCTAATTGATTATGTGATTATTGTGTAGGTTTATGTGTTTGCATGTTTCAAATGTTAATTAGAAAATTAATCGCGTAACGCGGAAACGTGCCTATTTATTCGGATGTCTTCTGTTTTTATAAAGATAAAAATATATAATGATTTTCATTAGTTTATATCTTTATATTATTAAGTTAAAAGCACTTTACAAAGAGTTTAAAGCCTAGTTTTATAAAATACAAATTACAAGGGCTTAAAGGGTAAAATGGAATTAAAATTAAACAAAACAATCCCAAACCCTAGCCCACCCCAAATCGGCCGCAAACACTCCTCACACACCCTCACCATTGCGAATTCAACCAAGAACAAGCATCAAAGCATCAGTTTGGTTCGATTACAAGGCATACAACACGTAGGAATCATCAATTGCAAGTTAACACACGTTTAAAGGTTAGATTTTTACAAGTTTTGTGGTTGTTCATGGTGGCGAACCCTAATTCGTTTATGGATCTTCATGGGGTCGAATTTGATATTGTGTGATGATGTTAGTATGTTAGTTAGATAGAATACATGTTGTTTAACGTTGATTATGTATGAATTGTATGTTCTAGTGGATTGATCATGAACTTTGGTTTTAGCAAACCCTAATTCGAAGTTAGCATGATTATGTGAAGTTGATGATTGTTTGATGAATGTATGATGATTTGTAGGTTGTATGAATGTTAGGATACGTTGATCTTGCAAGAAATTGATGAATGAAGTTGGTGTTCATAGCTTACTAATAATAGTAACTTTAGTTTGCTTGTAATGTTGAATATTGATGAATTGATGTTATGGATGTTTCATGGTGATGATTAGATGTTAGTTTGTTGTTGTGATCATTGGGAATTCAAGAACATATGTTATAGTTCATACATTACTAAAGATAGTAACTTTTTAGGATATGAATTGATGAGTTATGATGTTTGGATGTTTTTGATCATGCTTAGATGTTGATATGAACTTGAATGGTATATTATTAATGAATTCATGAATGCATTGGATGTTTGATAGATTTTGGGATGTGCTTTCCCAAAAGGGAAACTTTATTTGCACAAAGTTTGATGGATGATAGTTTGAACATGTTTGGGATGTTAAGAGCATGTTACTAAGTTCATGCATGAATTCTAATGTGATAGAACATGTTAAATTAGTTGTATGGGATGTTCGGATAATCATAGGTGATGTTTGGACTTTGATGATCATGTACGATATTGATGTTGACTAGTGGTTAGGACATCATGTTTGGGACTGAAAATTGATTGTTGTGATGTTTGTTGAATGCAATGAACATGGTTAATGAATATGATTATGTCATCATACACGCGTGCGAATCTGAGGCCCCTACTTAGTAGGTGTAACACCCGAATATTTATTATTTTGAAGCCGGTGAAGAAAGAAAAGAAAATAAAGTTCAAAGTCGAGGGACCAAACTCGCCAACGAAGAAAAGTTGGAAAATGTGGTGGATATTAGTAGGGAGAGGGCAGCCCACTCTTTCCACACACCCCACATTTCAGACTTCATAGAGAGAAGAAGAGAAGAAAGGAGAAGAATAAGAGAAAAAGAGTGGTTCGGGTGATTCGGGTGGCCAAACTCGTTGTGTAGCAAGCCAAATTGAAGCCCTTAATGTTGTGCTCGTTTATGTGAGTTCTAGGACCCCACTTTTACTTGTTTTTGTATGTGTATGTGTTTGACCTATTTGGGTGTGATTAGTGTGATACGTTTCGTGTATGTTTCCGGGCGTGTGTGTGCTTGTATGGTGTTATGGTATGCATTCCTAAGGTCCAGGAGGGTTAATTTAGGCTTAAAATGGGTTTAGATGAGTTTGGAGGCCGAAAACCCTCGGCTACAGTCGGGATGAACTCCATTCTGCATCAGCTAGGGCTAGGCGACCGAATGGAGGCCATACGGTCGATTGAGGGGCGATTGAGGGGTGATTGAGGGTCATTCGCACGATTGGGATTCATTCGCATGATTGAGGATTCAATCGCACGACTAAGGTTTCAGTCGCACGACTAGGAGCCCAATCGCATGGGGAGTCATGAGTTCATTCGCATAAGTGCTTTGTCGCATGAGTTCATTCACATTAGATCAGTCGCATAGGTGCCCATTTGCATTTGTTCCATCCGCATAAGGTTCATACGCATGACAGGATGCCCATTCGCCTAAATGTTCATCCGCTTGAGTTCAATCGCATGGAGGCCATTCGACTATTGGGTGTCCATACGCACGATTAGGGTTGTTACACCCGAAGAAAGTGTAGTTAGACTTCTGGATTTGGGGGAAAGTGCAGATGTAAGTCTTGACGTAAAGTTTCCTGTAAGAGCATGTAAGATAGCAGATATGGCCTTAGAAGCATGTAGGGCATAGAGATGATGATGTTGCATGTTATGTATGTATGACATTGCCCTGTATGATGTGATGTGAATGCATGTTAATGTTCCTTAGTATGATGTATAATATCTTTCCTATGGCTTTACTTATTATGAGGAATGAACGAAGTATTATGTAACGTAAAGTGAAAGATAATGAAAGAGGAACATGATGATGAATGCATGCATTAATAAACGAATGAAAGAAGTCTTGCAAGCATTGGATATTAGGGTCCTTCTTTGTGATTGACCAAATGTGTAGTGCCTCTACCGCTTACCCCTAGTACTGTGGCATACATTTAGCTGTTCATTTATTGACTTCGGCCCAGTAGATAAGACTGATGGTTACTCCTAGTATCGTGGCATACATTTAGCTGTTCATTTATTGACTTCGGCCCGGTAGCTAAGACTAGCCGGGGTGTAGCACATGGTATTGGTACGGTGATGTCCGATGCGCAAGTAAGTTATATAGAACGAATGGACGAATGAATGAATGAAGAAGATAATAATGATATTATCTATGCGTACGTATGATGTGTGATCATGTAAAAGTAACAAATGGTTTATATGAAAGTAAAGTAAGTTTTATAATAAAACTAGGACTCACTCAGCAACGCTGACTTTTTATATGTTTTCCAGTTGGCAGGAAATGATTGCTGTGGATGGCACCGTGAAGCTACTCAGCTCCTTTTGATGGATGGATTCTTTTGATTGATGTTTTGGCATTGTAATGCGAACAAACTATTTTGTAATGAATGTTGTATTAATTTGCAAAAGCATTTAGATGGAAATGAAAGATTGTTTTAGTTTTCCGCTGCGATTTTCTGAAATACAAATGTAATTATACGTTTTATGTGCGATGAGAACCGGCTGTAAGCGTCCCAGGAACGAGGCCTTACAAGTTGGTATCAGAGCCAAAGTTTAAGTGAAATGGCTAAAATTTCAAAATAAACCTTTACTAAACTGAGAATGGGACGGAAAGGGATGGGATGCCAATATGAGTAGCTGTGTGCCATCAGGTATTTTCGTAAAGTTAACCGGTTTTATGTGCGCATGGTATGTGTTATGTGTTGTATGTGGATTTAAATACTGATGTAGTCAGGACAGGTAATGCTTGGGGTGTGAAGAGTAAAGTAAGTGGCTAATCACAACTGGCCACTGTAATTAGGGACTTACTATACTTAACATAAACTGAGCTGTTCCCTTGAATGACTGTGTTGGTGTTTGATATTTCAGTGTGCGTGTGATGGGCGGAGGTAGATCTTCGAAAGCTTCAAGGGGTGGAGGTCACGGTGTTGAACCGCGACCCAAGAGAGGGAGACCCAGAGTTGAGAAGGTGGGTCATGAAGAACCAGAGACCCCTCATCCGGAGGGTGGCGACGAAGCGCCAATCTGAGAGCTTCGGTAAAGGAGGCTGTGGGGAAGAGGTTCATCAGGTGATGTAGACGATTCTATCGTTTGTGGTGACCGAAGTGATTAAGGCAGTAAGAGAAGGGGAAAGAAAGGAGAGAAACAGGTCCTCGGGAGGACGGGAACAACCAGAGCCGGAAACAGTTCTCTCGGATGACGAGAAGAGGAGGAGGAAGAAGAGCCTGTGCCGGAGACAACACGAGGCTGTAACTATGGGGGGTTTCTGAGATGTAAGCCCCCTACTTTCGACGGTAATGGCAATGCTGCCGCTGCTCACCGATAGGTGAGAGAGATGGAGGCCGTTCTCGACATCAGCGAGTGTCGGGAAGATCAGAAGGTGAAGTTTGCCACTCATTCATTTATGGACTCGGCACTATGTTGGTGGGACAACATTGTCCAAGCAGAGAGGGTAATCGGGCAATCGGGAGAATGAAATGGCCCGAGTTGAAGAAGATGGCGATTGAGGAGTTTTGTCCTCACAGGGAAATGGATAAGTTGGAGAGGGAGTTTCTACAGTTGGAGGCTGGAACCATGACACACCAGCAGTACACAACAAAGTTAAATGAGATGGCACGATTGGTGCCAGATCAGGTGACGCCTCTATCTCGGAAGATCAAGAGGTACATTCAGGGCTTACCGGGGGTGTCCGCAGGCATATGATCGCCGCCCGACCAAGCACGTTTAGGTCGGCGGTTGATTTGGCAGGGAGACTGTATGACGAGTGGGAGGTGGTGGTGACTGAGCGAGTAAGAAGGGTGGTGGTGATCGGAACTGGAATGGGAGGAGGTTTGGTCGGGGTGATGCCTCGACGGGTAACAAAAAGGCACGGGTAGATGACCGCCGCGTGGCCACATCGGGAGCGGGATCGAGGAGGTGTGGCAAGTGTGGGAAGGAGCATGCGGGAGAATGTAGGCTGGGTTTGAACGTGTGCTTCAAGTGTGGGAAGACAGGGCATATGGCAAAGGATTGCCTCGCAGGCAAATGTTTTAACTATGGGGAAAGTGGTCATATGAGCAGAGACTGTAAGAAGTCAAGGGCTGAGGGTTCTGGGGTGAAGAAGACGGGAAGTGAAGGACCGAGGGCGAGCGCCAGGGCATTCACTATGACACATGAGGAAGCTAGGACGGACCCTGATGTGTGTCGGTACCTTTCTAGTGAACCAAACTTTAGCTTCTGTGTTATTTGATTCGGGTGCCAGCAAGAGTTTTATTTCTGCTACTTTCTGTGCTCAGCTGCCTGTTAGTAGTAGACGTGTTGATGCGCCCTTTGATGTAGAAACTGCCATAGGTAGGTCTACCAGGATTTCTGAGATGATAAAGAATTGTGAGGTGGAATTAGAAGGTCATAAGTTTCCTGTTAGACCGTTCGTGATGACTTGGGTGGCTTTGATTTTGTCTTGGGATGGATTAGCTAGCGGACTTCAAGGCGAACATTGTGTGTCGCAAGAAGATGATTCGGTTGTCGACGCCTGACGGTAGTTCAGTAACGGTTTATGGTGATCGGGTTACTATGATTCCGAAGGTGATCTCGATGGCAGTGGCGGGAAAGTGTATGAGGCGTGGATGTAGTGCTTACTTGGATTATGTAAAGATGTGGATATGCCAACACCACAACTAGCCGATGTACCGGTTATGTGTGACTTTCCAGACGTGTTCCCAGAAGACTTATCAGGAGTGCCACCTGACAGAGAGATTGAATTCCAGATTGATCTGATACTGGTGCCCAACCTATTGCCAAAGCACCGTATCGGTTGGCTCCGACCGAGATGAAAGAGTTGATGGAGCAGTTGCAAGAGCTGCTTGATAAGGGGTTCATTAGACCGAGTATCTCTCCTTGGGGTGCTCCGGTCCTGCTTGTAAAGAAGAGGGACGGTAGTATGAGGATGTGCATCGACTACGGCGAGCTGAACAAGTTGACGGTGAAGAACCAATACCCCTTACCGAGGATAGATGATTTGTTTGATCAGCTTCATGGTGCCAGTCGGTTCTCGAGAATAGATCTTTGATATGGTTATCATCAGCTGAAGGTGAAGGAGCAAGATATTCCTAAAACAGCTTTTCGTACGCGCTATGGTCATTACGAGTTTTGTCATGTCTTTTGGTTTGACCAACGCGCCAGCTGCTTTTATGGATTTGATGAACCGTGTGTGTCGGCTGATGCTGGATAAATCAATGATTGTGTTTATTGATGATATCCTGATTTACTCGAGGAGCGAAGTAGAGCATGCCAGTCACATTCGGGAGGTTCTAGAGACGTTGAGAAGGGAGAAATTGTATGCTAAATTCTCCAAGTGCGCGTTTTGGTTGCGTGAAGTTCAGTTTTTGGGTCATGTGGTGAATCCTGATGGGATAATGGTGGACCCGGCGAAAGTGGAGGCGGTTATGCAATGGCAGTCACCGAAGACGCCATCCGAGATCCGTAGCTTCTTGGGTTTGGTGGGATACTATAGAAGATTTATCCAAGACTTCTCTAAGTTTGCTTCTCCACTGACTAAGTTGACCAAAAAGATGTAAATTTTGTTTGGGGTCAGGCTCAAGAGAAGGCGTTAAAGGAACTGAAGGCGAGGTTGACTCAAGCTCCAGTCCTGTCCTTACCCGATGGAAGTGAAGATCTAGTGTTTTATTCTGATGCTTCCTACTCGGGGTTGGGGTGCGTGTTAATGCAAAGAGGAAAGGTTATAGCCTATGCATCTCAACCGTTAAAGGTTCATGAGGTCAATTATCCTACTCATGACTTGGAGCTAGCAGTCGTGGTCTTTGCGTTGAAGATTTGGAGGCACTACCTCTACGGGACGAAGTGCACCATATTCACTGACCACAAGAGTCTGAAGTACTTCTTCGAGCAGAAGGATCTGAACATGAGGCAGAGATGGTGGTTGGAACTTATAAAGGACTATGATTGTGAGATCCACTACCATCCGGGCAAGGCCAATGTAATGGCTGACGCCCTTAGCCGGAAGGAGAGACCCGAGCCGATTCAGGTGAAAGCATATTAGTTGATCATGACCTCCGATGTAATGAAGCAAGTCAAAGAGTTCCAAGACGAGGCGTTGAAAGAAGATCATCTTAACTCTGAAAGAATGAGAGGTCTGGTCGCGAAATTGGGTGAAAACACACTTGGTGTTAGTACCCGATTCGGTCGTGTGTGGATTCCTCGTTTTGGGGATCTATGGGTGAAGATCATGGATGAAGCTCACAAGACTCGATACTCCATTCATCCTGGTGCCAGGAAAAGGTACCATGATATGAAGTAAGGTTATTGGTGGCCGGGTATGAAGCGCGACGTGGTGGAGTATGTGAGTAAGTGCCTTACTTGGTTATAGGTGAAGGCCGAGCACCAAAAGCCGTATGGGAAGATACAACCTTTGGATATACCGAAATGGAAGTGGGAGCACATCACCATGGATTTCATTAAAAGCTACCGCGTACCCCGCAAGGGTATGATGCCATATGGGAGATAGTTGATCGCTTGACGAAGAGTGCTCACTTCCTACCGATCCGCGAGGACATGTTCGTCAGAGAGGTTGGCTGATCTGTTCATCAAGGAAATTGTAACTCGTCATGGTGTGCCGGTGTCTATTGTGTCGGATCGCGACACCTGGTTTACATCTAAATTTTGGAAGAAGTTCCACGACGCTATGGGGACGAGGTTACATATTAGCATGGCTTATCATCCCCAGACTGATGGTCAGTCAGAAAGGACCATTCAGACACTGGAAGACATGCTCCGGGCATGTGTGATCGATTTTGGTGGAAGTTGGGATGACCACCTACCATTAGTCGAATTCTCATACAACAACAGCTATCATGCCAGCATTGGCATGCCTCCATATGAGATGTTTACGGTAGGAGATGCAGAACACCCGTTTGTTGGGTGTGACATTGGTCAAAAGGAATTGGGGAGCGTCGAGGTAATCGAGGCTACGACTGAGAAGATTGAAAAGATCAAAGCCTTTATGAAGGCAGCCAAAGATAGACAGAAGTCGTATGCTGATAAACGACACAGGCCGATTGAGTTCCAGGTGGGTGACCGGGTTATGTTGAAGGTCTCACCTTGGAAGGGTATTATCCATTCAGAAAGCGGGGCAAGTTGAGCCCAAGGTATATAGGCCCTTTCCGAATCATTGCTCGAGTAGGAGAGGTGGCCTATAGACTGGAGTTACCGATGAGATAAATGGAATTCACCCAACATTCCACGTATCTCATCTAAGGAAGTGCTTAGCAGATGAAGATATGATTGTCCCATTGAAGATATCAAAGTAGATGAACGGCTCAATTATGTGGAGCAACCAGTGGCAATCATCGACCGAAAGGAGAAAAGACTAAGGAATAAAGTGGTTCTTCTTGTGCGTGTACAGTGGAAGCACAGGAAGGGATCTGAGTCAACGTGGGAGACTGAGGAAGAAATGAGACAACATTATCCACGTTTGTTCGACGAATAACAGGTTTCGGGGATGAAACCTATTTAAGGGGGTGGACTTGTAACACCCGAATATTTATTATTTTGAAGCCGGTGAAGAAAGAAAAGAAAATAAAGTTCAAAGTCGAGGGACCAAACTCGCCAACAAAGAAAAGTTGGGAAATGTGGTGATATTAGTAGGGAGAGGGCAGCCCACTCTCCCCACACACCCCACATTTCAGACTTCATAGAGAGAAGAAGAGAGAAAGGAGAAGAATAAGAGCAAAAGAGTGGTTCGGGTGATTTGTGTAGGACCTGTCTGGATTTGACCGAAATACCTAGAGATTAACGTTTTAAACCAGATCAAATAGTGCGGAATCCTATTTGATTGGCGATCCAATTAGTGAGAACACACGAAGAATCAATCAAGAATTGAAACTAACGTTAGAAATCGATTGGGAATTGATCTAATGTGTTCTATGAACTTGGAGAACGAATTGGAAGGTTTCTGGATAGCTAGGGTACGTCTGGAATCGTAATTGATCGAGAGTCCTTGTTTTTCACGAATTGAGTTGTATTTATAGGTTGGTATTATTCAATTGTGCGACTGAACCATTAGTCTGGTTCAGTCGTGCGATTGAACCATGCGGTTGATTCATTCGTACGACTGAGTGTTCAGTCGTGCGACTGAGCCAATCTTATGGTACAATCGTGCAACTGATCCAGTCTCCTGGTTCAGTCGCGCGACTGAGTCAATCGTGTGAAGGTATTCATGCGTATGGTTCATTCGCATGAGAACTTCATTATGTTAAGTTTGAATGTATTAATTAAAAACATTATATGTAATCATTCAAGCAATTACTAACCTAATTACCCAATTCACTGTCGACACATAATGAAACATTAAACATTATAACTAACAAACTATCAATATCATTTCATTAATCATACCAAACAAGATCTATTACATCACATATCATGATCTAGGGACATACATGTATCAACAAACTCCCCCTTGGACCTAGATCTCTCTAATGTCTTGTTTTCTTCATTACCTCCTCATATTTCTTGTACTTGTCCTCTTGTGTGACTCCTGCGTGAATATCAAACGCGAAGCAAAGTCGTATAACGTTTTGGAACTGGAGGGCTTGACAATGTCTTGTGTGTCATAGAACAGTGCCACTTGTATAATGTATAGACATCATTAGCAGACAAGTTGGTTAGCACATTGGGTCGAATACCCTGATGGTATCCATTTGGCCCTCTTTATCCAGGACTATGACCGCTTCTGCTGTTCTCCAATCATAGTATCACCACTTAAAGTGTGGTGTGAAATCCTTTGTCATTTCCCGAAGTGGGATTCTTGACATTGTGCGCGGAGGATTCCACTTCAACACAATCTTTGGTTTTCCAGTAATGGCATCTATCTCAGACCTTCTAATATACCTGTAGGTTGTTGAGGTCTGAAGTTAATCCACCTGGTGTGGTACTCTTTCTTTAGGGCAGCCTCAAACCAGCCTGACATCTTTCTCGGGTCAGCATACAACAGCTTCAATTTGGCCAGCTGGTTGAGCTCAAAACCTGGTAGAGTCTTTAGATCATGTAGAAATCTAAAGTACTCTTTGCCCTTCTCCCTCTTAACGGCATAAACGTTAAGATCATCAAAATATGCCCATGCTATAATCCTGCCTGACACCGTAAGATGTTTCTTGACGTTGTAGAACTTGTGTAGGCACCCTCTTCGGTGCAGCACGTTGGGGCTCTAACTTCTTTAAAACATTCAACCCACTCAGCCTTTCGAATGTCTACGTCATCATTTGAGGCTTGGGCTGTTCCTTCGGTCTTTCCTGTTTCCTGCTCCATCTTGTCTAGTACCTCAAACATATCACAGACTAGGGACTCACCCAGATTGGGGACCACATTACCCTCGTTGTCAGCGTACTGAGGGTACTCTTCTGCAGTAATCTCTTCAACCTCAACTTCATCAACGTCATTTAGTTCTTCGTCACTGGTTGAATCAACTGTTGGAGCATCCTTGACAATTTCATTAGGATTGAGTCTGAACATATCTGCCAGTTGCCGTTAGATAGGTCATGAATTATTTCACCTTCTTCAGGGGTATAACTCACTGACCTCTGACCATCCCTTGCAGATCAAGAATCATTGTGAGTTGAGACTTGACCTGTTGAAGGGGAGCAATATCAAACTCATCTTTTTTGTACTTTGGATCTGTTTGATTTACACATTTCACACTCAAATCATTAGTAATTTATCAAACAAAATGCATTAACTTAATATAAACATTTAGTACATGGTTTTTCAATACAGAATACAAAATAAATAAAAAAATAAACATCTCTACTATTTACTTTTATCCCTGAATACTCGGCTCTTCACGTGAAGGTGCAGAAGCAGAAGCTGACTGATCTTGTCTGTTCTTTGATCTTTTCTCTTGCCCTGGAGCTGGAGACAGATTCAGCTGCTTCTCCTCCGTCAGTGTCTTCATCTTCATACCATTCTTCGGTTTTCTCTTCATCATTTCACTCTCATTATCAACATCGTCTTCTTCATCTTCATTATCATCATCATTTCTGTCCCCATCCCTGATCTTTAAAGGTTCCTCCTTTGATCCTTTCAATTTTAGCAAAATGGTCCTTTTAGCCTTTTCCAACTCCTCTATTTGCTTACTTGCTGCGACACTTTGAGCT
>JACCIX010000287.1:0-113189 GCA_025506515.1 Flaveria trinervia | reverse complement strand
CACTGACATCTCAACTGAGACTGCTAGTGAGCAGAGGAAATCCAGTAGCCAAGAACTTAGAACTGGTCATGAGAGAAAGGACTTTGGTCCAATCTTCTCCACCCCCAGTGATTCTTCTGATGAAGATGAGGGGGATCTGAGACTAAAAGTGCAAAAACTGTCTAAAACATCCACTTACCTAGTCTCAAAGCTCAGTCACCTTGAATCTCAGGTGACTACCTTACAAAACAGGATCAATGATCAGCAACTTGAGATTTCATATCTTAAGGAAAAACTAGCTGGGAGACCCTTAAGGAGACCTCAACCAGGAACACAAGAACCTATGGATGTGATTGACCTATCCTCCAGCTCACCTATGCAAGTGGGTGATGCTACTAAAAAGGGGGAGAAAGTCATTCCAGCCACAGATTCTGGGAGTTCCTTCGAGAGAATGGACATTGAGGACTCACCATCCTCACTTGCAACTGTGCATTCTCAGCAACCTCCTCTAGTTCACATTGATGTGGACTACACAGACTCCTTCATACAGAGTCTGTTTGAGGATGGGATACCAAGGGCTATGTCACCTTCATCATCCTTTAATCATATTATTGGGTGGAGGTATGACAATAACAGGAAAGCCCTCATTATCATAAGAGTTCAAGGACAGCAAGAAGTCTTTAATTTTCAGAACATGGACTACTATGAAGGTCTAGATCCAGTCAACATGCCACTTGTCAACCCAAGCCAATCAAGACAAGCTGACAGACTGGCTAAAAGAATCCAAGACAGGATCATTGTAGAGTTCAGTCTAAGAAGGAGACTAAGGCAATCAGACAATGTCATCGGTCAACTGGATGTTGAGGCACACCCTAAGATTAGCTTCATTAGGGAAACCTTGACTGAAGGCCCAGTGACAGAACCTGAGAGCCCTGTCTCATCATCTCCAACTGCTGCAGAGATCCATATTCCTTTTGAGTCACCTGTTGGTTAAAGTGCTTCTCAACCTCTCTCTGGCCTGAGCTCAGATGCTGCAATGAGCAATGAAGGCCAAAGCTCTATCCATCCTGTGTCACAAAGGTCTGAGAGTGACAAAGGGAAAAGAAAGATGACATCTGAGGAGATTGAGGAGGAGGAGAGAGAGAGAAAAAGGAGGCTAAGGGGAGAAAGTTCCTCTACTGAGTCTCCAAGACTCATGGATGTCTGCATTAGGGCTGCCCCCAGACCAGATACTCAGAATGATGAGTTAAGGGCAGTCAGGATCAACTATCTGCAGACTAGGAACTATGACATAGATAATATCATTTCTCTCCCCTTGGATGAATTGAATGAGCTGGTTGATCTGGAAAGGTCAAGAGAGAAGAAGGAGGCAGAAGATGCAAAACTCCTAGTACAAGTCAAAGAAGAGAGAAGAAGAAAAAGACTGTACAAAGGTATGCCTACCCTCTCACCAGTTCAAGAAAGTCCTGAACAAGAGGATGTGGTTCAACAAGAACCTCAGGTAGATAAGGAAGAAGACATAATCAAGATGATTAACTACCTAAGAGTGCCACAGGCCTCTATCAGGCAGATGCACTCCTTCCCTTACCTTATGACTATATTAGTTTGAGTACTTAATACAACTTGAGCTTGAGTTAGTCAAGGAAAGAAAGACAACAAAGAAGAAACTGAGGGAAGAAGCTGCAAAGTCAAGAGCCATCATCCAAAAGAGCATGAAGAAGTCTACTGATAGGTAGAGGATGATGAGCTTCTTGAAGCTGTACGGATTCTTCGGAAGGAGACTTGGACCCATGTCTCTATCCACTATGGATGAGCATATCAGGGTAATCAAGCAGAAGATTAAGAGTGGAGAGCTCACTGACTTACACTCCACTCCAAGTCAGGCCCCACCTGAAGTGGAGGTTGAGGTTGAACAAATAGACACAACACAACCTGGACCTTCCGCTAATGATTAGAAAACTTCATCTTTTGATCCACAACAGGGTCAACCTCTTTCTCCATCTGAACCTGAGAGAGAGGAAGTCCCAATGAGAAAGACAGTGAAGATCAATCTGGTGCTGCAGGCCAGTCTTCTCAGTTAAAATTTGGAAAGAGAAGGAAAAGGGTGGCTTCTAAACCAATGTCTAAGAAGAAGAAGAAGCCTACATCCCCTTCTGAACCTCAGGATGAATCTAAACAGCCTAAGGATGTGCAGCCAAAGGAAGCTCAATCAACTCCAACTTTAATAACTCCTCTAGCATCAGGAAGACCCATCTTGTCTTGGACATACACCACAAATCCAGAAAGGTGGCATGTTATTAGAGATCAAGGCATTGAAGACATCTATACATGGCAAGATATGTTTCAGTTGCCTCTGCATGATCTCTTTGACATGAGAAGACATTTTGACAGCCTGAAGGATCCTGATCATCTTATGAAGAAAGGAATGGTGATTATCCTAATAAGGACTATTAATATCTGAAGTTTTCTAAATGCTTTGGTAGCATCAGCCTAGGGGGAGTTTGTAGAGATTAATGAAGAGGCTGATGCAACCTAAACATCTTTAGTCTTTCATGCACGCTGCATAAGTGCATTGAAGTGGAATGCTTCGGAAGTTTCACATGTGCAACAGAAATACTCTAAGTGTAAAATCTTCCGAAGCCAAGACCAACATCTTCCGAAGCCAAAGATGAAGTCTTCCGAAGCCTCAGAGACAAAGTCTTCCAAAGCTTTAAGTTCATGAAGACAGATTTCTTCTGAAAACTTTTAGTAACATGCTTTATCTGATGTACTGTTCCATAAAGCTGGACACCTTCTTGTCGTAACTCTGCAAGTCACCAACTAACATGCTTTGGTGAAAAGGACCATGCTTTTGGTAACTGTACATTGAGGTCTTGAGTCTGTAACTTTCTACTTTATGTACTTTATCCTTTCTGTAATAAATAAGGATGTGAGCTATGGCATTTCATAGTCACTAGTCAAAAGGCAATCTGCCTTTTGATTCTACAATTGATTTTGTGTGTGTCTTGTCAATTGTATTTAGCTGGCTTTCAAAGTATAGCCGGCTGTAGGATGTTGTATAAGTATCTCATGTTCTTGTATCTTTTGAATATGCTTTTGTAACACTTGTAATAGAACATAGAGAAGGCAACATACTGCATTCTTGAAAACCAAACACTTGTGTTCTTTGTGCTCTGTCTCATATATTACTTGTGTTCTTAGTGTCACCACTTGGTCAATCCAGTTTACTGTTTGATCTAAGTTTAGTTTATCTCCACTTTTTGTTGTTGTGTTGTAACTCTTCTCCCTTCTACGATCCTGCATATGTGTACGTATGATGTATGATCGCATGAAAGAAATAAACAGTTTTAATAAAAGAAAAGTATGTTTTATGATAAAACTAGAACTCACTCTGCAACACTGACTTTTATGTATTTCTAGTTGGTAGGTAATGGTTGTTGAGGATGGCACGAGGTGGCTACTCAGCTCTTTTGGATGGCATCGATATTTATAATGCTTTTGTGATGTAATGCAACTTGGGTTTTGTAATTGAATTACGATGTGTTATTTTGCAAATGCTATTATATTGAAATGGAACGTTTTGTTTAAATATTTCCACGGCAACATTTTAGGTAATATGATGAAAATATATGTTTTATGTGCAATGATTTACCAGCTGTAAGCGTCCCGGGAACGGGGCCTTACAAGCCCTCTGTCAATTGTAATTAGTATAGCTTCGAATATGGATCCCAATTGAGTTGCAGGTCGTAAATGAAGTTAGTACTTATTCATGGTGTATGTGTGTGTTTTGTTTGAAATTAGAGTTGTAGATGTGTTGAAGGAGTTGAGTTGTAGGTTTCAACATGATTATGTAAGTACCATTAAGGATGTTTCATAACGATTGAGTTCAAGTTTTAAAGAAATGTTTCGGTTTTAAGAACACAGCCTTAATCAACCAAATTAATTCAATTAACACTGACTTTATGTTTGAAACTTGTGTGCAATGGTTTAGAAACGATTTATGGTATGTTAATCAAGCGTTTCGGTGGATTGATGGTTGCCGAGCTTGCCGGACTTGCGGCCGGAGGTGTGGCCGGGAAATCGGGGAGGGGGTTTGGGTTTTGTTTCAAGATTGCAAATTGGCAACCTAGGTCCCGGAAGTATCCATTTTAGTTGTCTATTATGTTATATTCAAACTTTTAAATCAAAGTTTTATGAATTACATTTTGAACCCTTAACTTGTTAAACCCAATTAAAATGAACTTTTTGTTATCCCTTGAACTTTATAAAGTTCATAATTTACATAAAATACTTTTCCTATTAATTGTTAATTTTAATTAAATCTTAAATCCCATAAATCGTAATTAACCTTGTAAAGCTTACTTTATAAATTATAAAATTATTATATATTGTTAAAATGGTTTAATAATTTAAATAATACAATTTTTTTATGTTACTTACATTTATAATCCATATAACTCTTTAGATTAAATAAGTTTAATAAAGAAACTGATCTCATATGAATGTTCAAAATGAATTCGAGTTCGGGTTATAATTTAAAAATTGGCGGATGTTACAATATATATATATATATATATATATATATATATATATATATATATATATATGTACAAATTCACGAGAACTCACCAACATTATATGTTGACCATATTTTTAGCATGTTTCAGGATGCAATTTAGAGGACTTCTTCATGCTCAAATAGGACTTGGACCTAGATTAATAAAAGACTTTATTTATGTTGTTTGAATCTTTATTGCATTGCAATGAAATATTTGATTTGACTTATTCAATGAAAATGACATTTAATGATATATCAACATATTGATTTCCATGAGATATGAACAATCGATTCACATTCGACCGCTCTTATGATTTTGTCGTCGGTCGGGGTGTGACATAACTAAAAAATGTGTTTAACATGTTTAAGCTTCTATGGTGATATTGTATATATTGTGATTGGAAGTTCGATTACTGTGGACCATTAGTTGAAATAAGTCTAATCACCTTTTTTTAACTCTATTGATTTAGGTTTCTACACAAGTTGTTTAAATTGATTTTGTTATGTATTGTCTCACGACATACGGTGTTCTTAATGTACAATGAATCATAGTTTAGGTGTATCTAGTCCTTGGTCATCTTGGTCACCAACGAACCATTAAGATAAATTCATGGGTTGTTCAAATGGTGTGATACTCAAATTACCCCTTAGGATCGCTCCAAGAAATTGCCTTTTATTATATTGGTGTTAAAATCGTGATCGGAATGTGTGGTTAGCCACCAACATTCTCAATCCGCCTTATTTTAAGAGCATGGAGTGTCATATATGTTATCATACATTAACTTTGAATTGTTCTTGTAAGTGAGAATTAGTTTGAGAAGTAATCACTTACGGACACACTTACTCATATTGATGTCGAGATTGGAGTCATTGGTTATGACTCACCAGCGACATTGACATTTTTAGCTAGTGTTATTGGTGTTGCAAGTACTGGATGATCTTAGCTAAGGCGCGAACCATAGTACATTTTGATGTAGGATTTTCAATACCTACATATGAGGTTAAATTTGAGTGAGTCTGCTTAGTAGCAATGGTTATAAAAACGTTTAAGTTGGATGCTAACGTATGGATTGCGTATGTTTGTAAACACTGTTAAAATTTTAATTCAGCCTAGTTTGTGGTTTTGAATGTTAATTTTTCTATTATATATTGTTATGTAAATGATACAACATGTCATACCTGTGGATTGTTGTGTGATAAGTGTTTATTAGCTCATATGCTTTTCTAGTGTGGTTAGAGACAGAGTTGAGCTAATGTATGCAGAAGCTTTTAGTTAATTTGTGTGAGAGTAGTTAATTTGTGTGAGAGTGTGAATCGAACCGAATCCCCTTCTTAATGAGACTATGACCACTCACGGTACTACTATGGTGGTCGAACAAATGAATGAGTTTTATATTTGTTTAAAATTTTTTATTATAATAAAATAATGTTTGGAAATTGAATTAATTGAAGAGCCCATGCCGAGTTGTCATCTAATGAGTTAGTTGTGGGAGTGGGTTGTATTATCCAAGTGTTACGTGAGAAACGATAACATGGTGTGAAAACGTTATTGTTTATATAGATAACATACGTATATAATCATGTTTTCAAAACCGGATCGGACGTCACACCGGACGCCTTACTGGTTTGGTGGTCGGACCGGTTGAACCGGATTTAACTATATTTTTATTATATTTATATCTGTAGTTAAACATAAGTAATTTATATATGATTTATATATATTTTTTATAGTTATATATAAAATTTAGCTATATTTGTATATCCAACATACTAATTTATGGTTTAACACCCCGTTTTTACCCATTAAAAATAAAAAATAAAGCAAAAACCAGTCCGACCAGCGGTTCGGGACGAACCGGCCGATTCGACTAGTACAAAACGAATCACACCAGACCGGACCGGACTAGCCCCCGATTCGCGGTCAAACCGGCCGGTCCGATCCGGTCTCAACAACATTGCGTATAATAGCTTTGAAATAAAACCATGCAATAGATATATTTGTTAATTCTCACTTGCATAAGTTTTGATTAACTTGTAAGGTGTGTTTATGTGTGCGTCGTTCCTAATACTTGTTTGCCTCATGTGTACATTTTTAGCTTGGGTGTAGTCTTACTTCAATCACTATATGCAGGGAATGTGTGATATGCCATATGTGATTGAAGGTGTGGTTTAAGGACGAGTTTGAAAGTGTTTTTAAAATATTTTTACTAGTGTATGAAACATAGAACTCATTAGGATAAGCTTATTTCTTAGCGTGTATTTTAATAAGATGTGAAGACTTAACGGGTAAAGATAAATTTATGCATGATCATAGTCATTTGATCGTCTTTTAACAATTGCTAAATGCTTGACATAGAAAAAAAGTATGCTTATGTTTTTTTATTAGATCACAAATTAAAATTGTATATATGCAAGCAAAGCAAAATAAAAAAATTATAAACAACACATAAAATTATATGCTATGAAAAATAGGGGTGTTCAGAAATATCTCAATCCGAAAATCCGATCCGAAAATCTGAAAATCCGAATCCGAAATATCTGAATTTTCGGATATCATCCGAAATTCGGATTCGGATTCGGATAGTGATTTTGAAAAGTTTCAGATATTCGGATTTCCGATTATCCGATAACTAAAAAATATCTTTTTTATTTTTTTGAGTTTTAGATATATTTTTACTTTAGATTGTGATTTTTTAGTGAATATTGTAATTTTTAAGATATGAGTTGGTTTTTTATTTTATTTTTATAATATCATATGTCTAATTAATGTAAAAAACTAAAATATTTAAAAATAAAATCAATAAAAAATGTATTTCGAATATCCGAATCATTATCCAAGAAATTCAGATATCTAAAATTTCAAATATCTGATTTTAAACACAACTAATTATTTTCAGTTAGAATAATTATAATAGTTTAAAATTTTCGAACCAAAAAAGTATTCAAATTATTAATTGGTTTGAATATTTGAAAGTCAAAGTCAAAAAAGTACGACTTTAAACAATATGAAAGAAGAAATCCGATGATATAAGCATCATCCATTGTAGATAAAGTCAAGTCTTCTTTTAGATTCACATTCCGCAGAAACCATGGACGTAACGTTATTTGTATTTTTTAATTTTTTTGATATTGTTTAAGATTAAATTTATATTTCCAGACAGAATTTCACTTTAACCTCAAAATAAAAATTACAAAATTACGTAATATATTGATTAGTTCAAATATTAAACTAAGTTCGGCTTTAAATTCAATTGGCCATCTTTATAAGGCGAAACCAAGGTTTAATATTATATTATTAGTTTTCATTGTGTAATCAGATGATTAGAACGAGTAGTTTGGCTCGTTCTAGAACATTTTTAAGATTCCGAAAAGAAACAAATAAAGACATCGAAGACTCGGTAGTATTTACAACTAGAATAATCATTGTATAATGTTTTGCATTGGTGTTTCTTTTAGCATCTTGTTATAAATATCCTTTTAATAAAATTCTCCCCTCCGCCAAAAAATAAAAATTAAAGCGTATGCAGTTTAGTGATATCAAAATGGTGTGGTGTTATTTTATAATGATGAAGGTAAACATGGTGATGTGGAATGTCATATATGAGTTTGTCATCTAATTTTTTTTAAATAATAATAAAATATAACAATAATCTAGATTTAATAATCATTTAACAACCTCAACCAACCAAAATGTATGAAGCTCTCATTCGCGTTTTGCACGGGAAGTTTCTAAACATATTCGGTCCTGCTTTTCTAGATTGACGGCGGTTTATATATTGGGTATTTTAATCTCTCTTATATTATTTTTTAAAATATAATATCTCATGGTTTTCGTAAATACCCTTTTTATATACTTTATTTTTATTCACATTTTAACATAAATTTTTACCAAGTTAAATACAATATATTTATTATATTTTCTAATACAGTTTCGTTCTCTCTTTGTAACTTTTCATATATAGTTTTTAACCACGTTTTAAATATACATTTGCTACACGCTAAATTGTATAGGCATTTTAATATATAAATTTTTTTGGAATTTGGATCATTTCTCACACTTTTAAAGAGAGTGTCTAGATTTGAGTTTTCTCCAACATTTTTTTCTCTTTCTCTCTCTATTGTAGGTCATTTAAAATCAGTCGATGCAACTTAAACATTTATTAGATTACAACAACCCACAATACCAAAAGGTAAACCTCAAGTATTGTACAATTCTTAAAAAGAAATGGACATGTAAGAGCATTCGTATCGGTCTCTCACTCATTTTTATAGTTACCGTAAAAAATATTTCTCTTCCTTTCTTTTTAAACTAAATAATTCTTTTTATAACTACATTTTGTCGCTCTTACATTCATAACAATTTTCAAAAATATTTAAAAAAATTATACGTGTGAACAATGTTTTTCCCAAATATATTAATACTTTTCTTATTCTTCATTTTCAACAACTCACAATGAACCTTATTAATATATCTGGTATTGTAAACTATAACTAGTGCAGTTACCGTTATGGTATTTAACAAAATGAATCGATTATGTGTGAAAAAATCATTGTTGGCATTGCTTTTATTGGAACTAGTGTTGACAAAATTAGCGCGGCAAAAACCTAACTCAATTCGCATAACGCATGGAAAACAACCAAACTCACTTCACGTGACACGGGGGAAATGACAAACTCCAGTCCAACCATGAAGTCCAGGGAAATAACTTTCCTTCATTAACTTTTTCATCAAAATGGAGCGTGTGGCTATGATTTTTTCCTTTGTGAATATTCCGATTATTTGTAATGTCCGGTTATTTTAAAGTCAAGAAAGAAAAATAAAGTGAAAGAAAAAAAGAAAAATAAATAAAACCCAAGTCTGGGGTAAAAAGTGTCCAAAAGGACAAAATGTTTGAAAAGTTGGTGATAAAAGTGGCATGGCTGCCCATCACCCTTTCTACACAATTTTCGGATTTTAGAGAGAAAGCAGCAAGAAGCAGAGAAACTCTCGGTTTTGAAGAGAAAGAAGAAGAAAAGTATGAATTCAAGGTAAGAATTCATGTTTTATGGTGTTCTTAACCGGTTAGGTCCTCGGGTTTGTGCTTATGTGCGTTTGTATGTGTTCGGGTATGTTTTAATGGGTTTCTAGGCGGTTGAATTCAATTTGCAAAAGAGTTTGGAAGAAGCTATACTCAAGAACTGCAAAGGTGACTTCTAGAACCCCTCTTCTACATGTTTTAACTGATTTTAGGGCTGCAAACGCATGAATGTATGTTTTCGTTAAACTGGGTTTCGGACCCGTATGCTTGATTGTGTGTATGTTGATGTTATGATGTGATGTGTGACTATGTTCATGCTTGATGATGTATGATGGTGTTTCTAAGGCTTAAAGGGTAAGATTTAAGCTTAGAACATGATGAATGGTGTATGGGAATTGAATCTGATGTTTTAGGCTCATATGTTATGTTTTAGAATATGCCTAAGTGTTGGAAAGTAAATGCGGATGAATAGTTAATGCGGATGAGCATTAACTGCTAAGTATGAAAAATCCGGATGAACATTTAATGCGGATGAGCATTGACTAAGCATGGAAAATACGGATGAAAGTCAATGCGAACAAACAGTTAATGCGGATGAGCATTCACTTAAGTATGGGAAATGCGGATGACTAATGCGGATGAGTAAGGTCAATGCGGATGAGTAAGGTCAAAGCGGATGAGAAAGTCTAAGTGTGAACAAATGTGGATGACTAATGCGGTTGAAGCATGGGGAAATATGGATGAAGCATGGGAAATGCAGATGAACAAAAGGCAAATGCGGATGAACACTTTGACTATTTTCTGACTTCTTGGAAAGGGGTGAAATGTAGGCTTTGACTTGGGAGGTTCTCAGGGCTATGTAAGTTGACTGTTTGAGGTCATAGATGTTATGATGGGCATGTTATGATGTATGATGGGTGCATATGCATGATGACGATGTATGATGTTGTATGATTATGCATGATGTATGTTATGTATGTATGATTCCCTGCATGATGATGACTAAATGTTATGTTTATGTTCCTTGTGATGTATGGTTATTTTCCTTTGGCTTTACGTTGAATGTGAATGAATGAAAGTATTATGTAACGTAAAGTGGAAGATAATGACAAGAGGAACGAAATAGTGAATGCATGCATTAATGAACGAATGAAAGTATGAAAGGCTTGCAAGCAAACGTAAGGAGGTCCACACCCAATGAAAGTGTTGTTTTTAAATGTTTCCGCTACAACGTTATTTCATGTTAATGTAATTATATGTCTTATGAGCAATGATTGGTTAGCTATAAGCATCCCGGGAACGGGGCCTTACAAGTTGGTATGAGGGCCAAAGTTTAAGTAAAATGGGTAAAATTTCAAAATAAACCTTAACTTAAACTGAGAATGGGACAGAAAGGGAAGGGATGCCAATCTGAGTAGCTGCGTGCCATCAGGTATTTTCTTTAATGTTAACCAGTATTATGTTCTCATGTTGTGTGGTTTATGTGTTGCTGGTAGACTTAGATACTGATGTAGTCAGGACAGGCAATGCTTGGGGTATGAAGAGTAAAGTAAGTGGCTAATCATAATTGGCCACTGTAATTAGGAACTTATTATACCTGACATAACTGAGTTGTTCCCTTGAATGACCGTGTTGGTGTTTGAATCTTTCAGCGTGTGTGTGTGGATGGCCGGTGGTAGATCATCTAAAGCTTCGCGTGGTGGAGGTCGTGGTGCTGAACCATGGGTTACGAGAGGAAGGCCTAGAGCCGAAAAGGTGGTTCATGAAGAACCAGAGACCCCTCATCTGATGAATGGAGATGAGAGTGCTAACCTGAGAGCCTCAGTGAAGGAGCCGGTTGTGGAGGAAGTGCATGAGGTCATGTAAACGATCCTACCGTCTATGGTGACCGAAGTTATAAAGAAAGTTAGAGATGGGGAAAGAAGGGAAAGGAGTAGACCTACGAGCGAAAGGAGACAGCCTGAGACTGAAACGATTCCGTCTGATGACGAAGAAGAAGAGGGAGAAGAAGAGCCTATGCCGGAGGCGGAACGAGGATGTAATTACGAGGCATTTCAAAGGTGCATGCCCCCTACTTTCGACAGTAATGGCACTATTGCTGTTGCTCGCTGATGGGTGAGAGAAATGGAAGTTGTTTTAAATATCAGCGAGTGCCAGGAGTATCAAAAGGTGAAGTTCGCTGCCTATTCTTTTGTGAACTCGGCTCTGTGCTGGTGGGACAATATAGTCCAAGCCGAGGGTAGTCGGGCAATCGGGAGGACAAGATGGTCTGAGTTGTAAAAGTTGGTGATTGAGGAGTTCTGTCCTCAAAGAGAAATGTATAAAGTTGAGAGAGAATTCCTACAGCTGGAGGCGGGAACGATGACGCACAAACAGTACACCACCAAATTCAACGAGATGGCACATCTGGTGCCAGATCAGGTGACGCCTCTGTCACGAAAGATTAAGAGGTACATTCAGTGTTTGCCAGTGGATATTAGCAGGCACATGATCGTTGCCCGACCGAGCACGTTTAGGTCGGCAGTTGATTTGGTAGGAAGACTGTATGATGTGCAAGAGGTGGTGGTGGCCGAGGCAAGCAAGAAGAGTGGTTGTGATCGGAATTGGAATGGGAAAAGGGTTGATCGGGGTGGTGCCCTAACAAGCAATAAGAAGGCATGGATGGATGACCGACGTATGGTCACATCGGGTGTAGGGTCGAGGAGGTGTGGCAAGTGTTGGAAGGAGCACACCGGTGAATGTAGATTGGGATTTAACGTGTGCTTCAAATGTGGGAAACCTGGCCACATGGCGAGGGAGTGTAAGATGAGGAAGTGTTTTAATTTTGGCGGGGAGGGCCACATGAGCCGAGACTACAAGAAGCCGAGGGCTGAAAGTTCTGGTGCAGGGAAGAAGACGACCGGGGGAGAAGGACCAAGGGCGAGTGCCAGGGCATTCACAATGACACAGGAGGAGGCTAGGACGGACCCTGATGTTGTGTTCGATACGTTTCTCGTGAACCAAACTTTAGCTTCTGTGTTATTCAATTCAGGTGCTAGTATAAGTTTCATTTCTGCTGCTTTCTGTGCTAAACTGTCTGTTAGTAGTGAGAATATAGATGCGCCCTTTGATGTAAGAACTACCATAGGTAAGTCTACCAGAATTTCTGAGGTGATAGAAGGATGTGATGTGGAATTGGAAGGTCATAATTTCCGGTTAGACCGTTCGTGATGACCTTAGGTGATTTTGATATGGTTCTTGGGATGGATTGGTAGGTGGACTATGAGGCGAACATTATGTGTCGCAAGAAGATGATTCGATTGACAGCGCCTGACGGGAGTTTGGTAACGGTTTATGGTGATCGGGTCACCAAGATCTCGAAAGTAATCTCTAAGGTGGTGGCGGGAAAGTGCATGAGGCGTGGATGTAGTGTAACACCCGGTTATTCTATTAAAGTAAATAAAAGAAGGAAACATTAATAAACCCAAGTTGAAGGGTTAAAAATGTAAAAGGGGATAAAAGTACAAAGAAGTTGGTGTAAAGGTGGGCATGGCCACCCACCCTCTTTTCACATCACCTTTCCACTCGGTTCTTAAGAGAGTGAGAGCAGAAACTTCCGGTTTGAAGAAGAAGAAGAGGTTGAATTCAAGGTAAGAAATCGAAGTTTTTAAGTGTTCATGTTGGGTTTTGTCTCAGTTATATGCTTATGTGCTTATGTGTTTGTGTGTTTTGTGGGGTTCTAGGTGTTTGAACTCATTTGCAAACGGGTTGGAAGGAAGATATACCCAAAGTTGCACCAGGTGAGTTTCTAGACCCCGGTTTTACTTGTTTTAAACTCTTCTTGAAGCTGAAAATGTATTAAAACTATTTTTTTACAGTGTCTATGTATGTATACCCGTATGTATTATGCATGTTGATGATGCCCCTTAGATGCTTATAGGTTTTTCATGTTTAGAATAGCCTTGGTAAGCTAAGAACGAATAGGCTTGATGTTTGGGTTCGAAAATATCCTAGAACCATGTTAAGCAGAAGGTTCATGCGCCTAAATAAGGCTCATGCGCCTCGAATTGCCTTAGAAATGTTTTAAGTGTAACTCATGCACCTAAACAGTGGTTCATGCGCCAAGAATTTGTAATAGGATGACTAAGTGTAGGGCCATGCGCCCCAATAGTGCCCATGCGTCTGAATAGCCCATGTGCCTAAGTATGCCCAACCGCCCAAACCCCATGCGCCCAAGTGTCCATGCGTCCGAATGGACCATACGCTCGAATAGTATCCATGCGCCTGAATAGCTCATGCGCCTAAGTGTTGAAACGGTTAAGTATTGGCTGATACGTTTGCATAGTATTGAAGCGCCCAAACAAGGCTCATGCACCCAAATAGTGTTGGTGCGCCTAAACACTTAGAATTTATTATAGAATTTTTGGGAGTCTGTGCTTTTAGGGTTTTGACCGAGGTTTGACTAGGGCTTATTAGTACGGGGTTTCATGCATTATTATGATTGCCTTATGATTGTTCTCTATTATTAATATTATTATTATTACTATTAGTATGCGACTTTACGTGGTGTGTTTATTATCGTAACGTAAAGTATTACTAATAATAAAGTGAAAGAGTAATGAGAAAGAGAAGTGGAACCTAATTTAAAACGTTAACAATTCTTGCAAGCTTATAGGAGGTGCACGACCATGAGGTCGTTAGCTCAACTGTGATGCGGGTTAGCTCCTTATGATGCTCACGGGGCCAGTCAATTGAGATTGACGGATCTTTGCAGCGTACCCTAGGTGTCTGGGCCAGCCTTGTATACAATATTTAGAGCCCCTTGTGGGAACAGAGGACCCAACACCATCTCCCCCACGCACATAGTTTAGGGTATTGCTCATTGGTCCACATAGACAGTGAAAGATAAAGATAAAAGAGTACAGAGTAAACAAGACATACAGTAAAGAGAAGAAGCATTATCTGATTGTATAGTTAATGCGTGCTCACGTATAAAGAGATGAAGTTTTCATAAAAAAAGTATTTTCATATATATATACCTACAGAAAGTATTTTATTACTTTTAAAACTAGAACTCACTCAGCAACGCTTACTTTTATACATTTTCAGTTGGCGGGTAAATATTGCTGAGGATGGCACGAGGGTGAAGCTACTTGGCAGGGAAAGACTGACATCCATTCATGCTTATGATTGCTGTTGTTTTGTAATGCAATTAAAAAATTCTTTTGTATTCGGTTCAACACTAGTGTATTGCTCAACAACAATGTTTTAATGAAATGAATGGCTTTTGTAAAAATAATTCCGCTGCTTAAGCTTGTAAATTTATAATGTTTAATGTATTTAATGTTGTAAATGACCAACTGTGAGGTCTCCAGGAACGGGGCCTTACAAGTTGGTATCAGAGCCAAAGTTTAAGAGAATTTGGTTAAATAAAGTTTTAAAACCTAAACTGAAAATGGACAATTGGAGGGATGTCAGCCCGAGTAGCTATATTATGTGCACATGCTATGTGATTTATGTGCCTTTAGTAGATTTAGATGCTGATTAACTCAGGATAGGAAATGCTTGGGCTATGAAGAGTAAAGTAAGTGGCTAATCACAACTGGCCATTTTAATTAGGGACTTACTATCCTTGACATAAACTGAGTTATTACCTTGATGACCGCGTTAGTGTTTGAATCTTATAGCGTGTTAGACGATGGCTGGACGAAAATCTTCCAAGACTCCTAGAGGCAGAGGCCGTCCACGTGTGACTAGGAGTAGTGCTAAGGCTCCTGAGACGACCCATGAGAACCCTAAGGTTCATGGCCGGAGCGAAGAGAACGAGAATGCTAGCTTGAAAGCCTCAGCTAGGGAGGCGATTGCTGATGAAGTACACCAGGTCATGCAGACAGCCTTACCGTCTGTGGTGACTGAAGTCATCAGGGCTGTGAGAAGCGAGGATAGGAAGGAGAAGGAGAATAGAAAGGGATCAGCGGGCAATGGGAGCAGAAGGGAGGAGGAACAAGCAGAGCCTAAGATTGTGTTGTCTGATGAGGAGGAGGATGATGTAGTGGGGGTAGTGATTGGAGGGTGCAATTATATGGTGTTCGAAAGGTGTAAGCCCCCGACTTTTAATGGCAATGGCAATGCTGCTGCCGCTCACCGCTGGGTGAGAGAGATGGAGGCAGTCTTGGAGATCAGTAAGTGCCGCGAGGACCAAAAGGTGAAGTTCGCGACTCACTTTTTCATTGATTCAACACCGTGTTGGTGGGACAATATTGTCCTAGTTGAGGGTACCAGGACAATCGGAAGAATGAGGTGGAATGAACTGAAGAAGTTGGTGGTCGAGGAATTCTGTCCTCACAGGGAACTCGATAAAATCAAGAGGGAGTTCTTGCAACTTGAAGCGGGAACCATGACCCACCAGCAGTACACCACTAAATTCAACGAGATGGCGAGGCTGGTGCTGGATCAGGTAACGCCGGTGTTAAGGAAGATCAAGAGGTACATCCAGGGACTGCCGGCTGACATTCGCAAGCACCTGATTGCTGCTCAGCCAGGAACCTTTCGATCGGTGGTGGATTTGGCGGGTGGATTGTATGATGAGCGAGTGGAGGCTGTGGTGGAGGTGAAGAAGATGAGTGGGGATGGTAAGAACTGGAATGGGAAGAGGTTTGGACGTGGTGGATTCACTCCAAACAACATGAAGAGAAAGGTGGATGATCGTGGGGTGTCGTCAAGATCAGAGCTGAAAAAGTGTGGCAGATGTGGAAGGGAGCATACCGGCGAGTGCAGGATGGGATTGAATGTATGCCTCAGGTGTGGTAAGCCTGGCCACATTGCTAGAGACTGTAGCATGCTGAAGTGCTATAACTGTGGCGGGGAGGGCCACGTGACCAAAGACTGTAAGAAGCCGAGGGAAGAGAGTTTTGGAGCGAAGAAGAAGCCGGACGAAGGAGGGCAGAGGGCAAGTGCTAGAGCTTACACCATGACCCGGGAGGAAGCCAGAGCTGATCCCGATGTCGTGTCAGGTATGTTTCTAGTAAACCAAACTTGTGCCTCTGTATTGTTTGATTCCGGTGCTAGTAGGAGTTTTATTTCCACTACTTTCTGTGCTAAGTTGCCTATTAGTAGTAGAAATGTCAGTGAACCATTTGATGTAGAAACCGCTATTGGCAAGTCCACGAGAATGATTGATGTGATAAAGGACTGTGCTATAGAACTAGAAGGTCATAGGTTTGCTGCTAGGTTACACGTGATGCCCCTAGGTGGATTTGATGTAGTACTAGGGATGGACTGGTTAGCAACCTATGAAGCAAACATCATATGTCGCAAGAAGATGATTCGATTAGTTGCGCTCGATGGGAGATTGGTTACGATTTTAAGGAGATCGCGTTACTACGATCTCGATGATTATTTTGATGGTGGTGGCGGGGAAGTGCAGGAAACGTGGATGTAGTGCCTACTTGGCATACGTGAAAGATGTGGATGCGTCGGTACCGCAATTAACTGAGGTACCAGTGGTATGCGACTTTCCGGACGTATTCCCGGAAGACTTACCCGGTGTGCCACCGAATCGCGAGATTGAGTTCCAAATCGATTTGATACCCGGTGCTCAACCCGTTGCCAAAGCACCATATCGATTAGCTCCGACTGAGATGAAGGAACTCATGAGCCAATTGCAGGAGTTGATGGATAAGGGATTCATTCGACTGAGTATCTCTCTGTGGGGTGCTCCGGTATTATTTGTAAAGAAAAAGGACGGAAGTATGCGAATGTGCATTGACTATCCAGAGCTGAACAAGTTGACGGTGAAGAATCGGTACTCGTTACCGAGGATTGATGACTTGTTCGACCAGCTCCAAGGTGCCAGTTGGTTTTCAAGAATAGATCTACGATCTGGCTACCATCAATTGAAGGTGAAGGAACAAGACATTCCTAAGATAGCTTTCCGTACGGGTTATGGACACTACGAGTTCCTCGTTATGTCTTTTGGTCTGACTAACGCACCAGCTACCTTTATGGATTTGATGAATCGAGTGTGCCGGCCGATGTTGGATAGATCCGTGATTGTGTACATTGATGATATTCTGATCTACTCGAAGAGCAAAGAAGAGCATGCCGGTCATATTCGGGAGGTGTTGGAGACATTAAGAAGGGAGAAGTTGTATGCGAAATTCTCCAAGTGCACGTTCTAGTTGTGCGAAGTTCAGTTCATGGGTCATGTGGTGAATTCTGACGGAATCATGGTGGACCCGGCAAAGGTGGAGGTGGTTATACAATGGAAGTCTCCAAAGACGCCATCCGAGATTCATAGTTTCATGGGGTTGGTGGGATATTATCGAAGGTTCATTTAGGACTTCTCCAAGATAGCCTTCCCGTTGACCAAGTTGACCTGAAAAGATGAGAAGTTTGTATGGGGTCAAGCTCCAGAGAAAGCATTCGAGGAGTTAAAGGCAAGGTTGACTCAAGCTCCTGTTCAGTCATTACCCGAAGGAAGCAAGGATTTGGTGGTCTATTCAGATGCTTCCTACTCAGGGTTAGGGTGTGTATTAATGCAAAGAGGGAAGGTTATAGCCTATGCATCCCAATAGTTGAAGGTTCGTGAGGTCAATTACCCTACTCATGACTTGGAGCTAGCAGCCGTGGTCTTTGCACTAAAGATTTGGAGGCACTATCTGTACGGGACGAATTGCACCATTTTCACTGACCACAAAAGCTTGAAGTATTTCTTTGAGCAGAAGGACCTGAACATGAGGCAGAGAAGATGGTTGGAGCTCATAAAAGATTACGATTTCAAGATCCATTACTATCCAGGCAAGGCTAACGTGGTGGCTGATGCCCTTAGCCGAAAAAAGAGGCCCGAGTCGATTCGGGTGAAAGCATATCAACTGATCATGACCTCTGATGTAATGAAGCAAGTCAAAGAGTTTCAAGATGAGGCACTGAAAGAAGATCATCTTAACTCTGAAAGGATGAGAGGCCTGGTTGGGGAATTGGGTGAAAACACACTCGGTGTTAAAACTCGATTTGGACGGGTGTGGATTCCTCGTTTTGGGGATCTACGTGTGAAGATTATGGATGAAGCTCACAAGACTCGATACTCCATTCATCCCGGTGCCACGAAAATATATCAAGATATGAAGAAAGATTATTGGTGGTCGGGTATGAAGCGCGATGTGGTGGGGTATATGAGTAAGTGCCTTACTTGCTTATAGGTGAAGGCCGAATATCAGAAGCCGTATGGGAAGATTCAACCTTTGGATATACCGGAATGGAAGTGGGATCACATCACCATGGATTTCATTATGAAGCTACCGCATACTCCGAAAGGGTACGATGCCATATGGGTGATTGTCGATCGTCTGATGAAGAGTGCTCACTTCCTACCGATCCGCGAGACATATTCATCTGAGAGGTTGGCGGATCTAATCATCAAGGAAATTGTAACTTGTCATGGTGTGTCGGTGTCTATTGTATCCGATTGTGACACCCGGTTTACATCCAAATTCTGGAATAAATTCCACGATGCCATGGGGACGAGGTTACATATTAGTACGGATTATCATCCCCAAACTGATGGTTAGTCAGAAAGGACCATTCAGACACTGGAAGACATGTTTCGGGCATGTGTGATTGATCTTGGGGGAAGTTGGGATGACCACTTATCGTTAGCCAAATTCTCATACAACAACAGCTATCATGCTAGCATTGGCATGCCACCATATGAGATGCTATACGGTAGGAGATGCAGAATACCCGTTTGCTGGGTGATATTGGTCAGAAGGAATTAGGGAGCGTCGAGGTAATCGAGGCTACGACTGAGAAGATTGAGAAGATTAAAGCCTTCATGAAGGCAGCCAAGATAGACAGAAGTCGTATGCTGATAAACGACGCATACCGATTGAGTTCCAGGTGGGTGACCGAGTTATGTATCCGATTCAGGAAGCGGGGAAAGTTGAGCCCAAGGTATATAGGCCCTTTCTGAATCATTGCTCGAGTAGAAGAGGTGACCTATACATTGGAGTTACCAGATGAGTTAAATGGAATTCACCCGACATTCCATGTATCTCATCTGAGAAACTGCTTAGCTAATAAAGACATGATTCTTCCACTGGAAGACATCGAAGTAGATGAAAGGCTCAATTATGTGGAGCAACCAGTGGCAATCATCGATAGAAAAGAGAAGAGGCTGAGAAATAAAGTGGTTCCTCTTGTGCGTGTATAGTGGAAGCACAGAAAGGGATCCGAATTTACATGGGAGACTGAGGAGGAGATGAGGCAGCATTACCCTCATCTGTTTGAGGAATAACAGGTTTCAGGGACGAAACCTAAATAAGGGGGGTGGACTTGTAACACCCGGTTATTCTATTAAAGTAAATAAAAGAAGGAAACATCAATAAACCCAAGTTAAGGGGTTAAAAATGTAAAAGGGGATAAAAGTATAAAGAAGTTGGTGTAAAGGTGGGCATGGCCGCCCACCCTCTTTTCACATCACCTTTCCACTTGGTTCTTGAGAGTGTGAGAGGAGAAACTTCTGGTTTGAAGAAGAAGAAGAAGAAGAGGTTGAATTCAAGGTAAGAATTCGAAATTTTTAAGTGTTCATGTTGGGTTTTGTCACGGTTAGATGCTAATATGCTTGTGTGTGTTCGTGTGTGTGTGTTTTGTGGGTTTCTAGGTGTTTGAACTCATTCTCAAACGGGTTGGAAGGAAGATACACCCAAAGTTCCACCCGGTGAGTTTCTAGACCCCGATTTTACTTGTTTTTAACTCTTCTTAGGGCTGAAAATGTATTAAAACGATTTTACAATGTCTATGTATGTATACCCGTATGTATTATGCATGTTTGATGATGTTCCTTAGATGCTTATAGGTTGTTCATGTATACCCAAAGTTCATGTTTGATGAAGTTTTCATAAAAAGAGTATTTTCATATATATACCTACAGAAAGTATTTTATTACTTTTAAAACTAGAACTCACTCAGCAACGCTGACTTTTATACATTTTCAGTTGGTAGGTAAACATTGCTGAGGATGGCACGAGGGTGAAGTTACTCGGCAGGAAAAGACTGACATCCATTCATGCTTATGAATGCTGTTGTTTTGTAATGCAATTAAACAATTCTTTTGTATTCGGTTAAACAATAGTGTATTGCTCAACAATACTGTTTTAATGAAATGAATGCCTTTTGTTAAAATAATTCTGGTGCTTAAGCTTGTAAATTTATAATGTTTAATGTATTTAATGCTGTAAATGACCAACTGTGAGGTCTCCGGGAATGGGGCCTTACACGTAGTGCCTACTTGGCCAATGTAAATGATGTGGATACGCCAGCACCACAACTGTCTGATGTACCGGTTATGCGTGACTTTCCAGACGTGCTTCCAGAAGATTTATCAGGAGTGCCACCTGACAGAGAGATCGAGTTTCAGATTGATTGGTACCAGGTGCCCAACCTGTTGCCAAGGCACCGTAACGGTTCGCTCTGATGGAGATGAAAGAGTTGATGGAGCAGTTGCAAGAGCTGCTTGATAAGGGGTTCATTAGACCGAGTATCTCTCCTTGGGGTGCTCCGATCCTATTTGTGAATAAGAAAGACGATAGTATGAGGATGTGTATGGACTATCGTGAGCTGAACAAGTTTACAGTGAAGAACCGATAGCCCTTACTGAGAATAGATGGTTTGTTCGATTAGCTTCAAGGTGCCTGACTGGGGTTGAGTAAGAGTGAGATTCTTACTGTGAATCGAATATGGTAATCAATTCAATGATTGAATGGCAGAAGCAAACAATCAAAGAACATTCAATGAAAGAAGATTACTCATAAATGCTATTGTATTGTATATATGAAAGTAGATAAATTACAGAGAATAATTACAACAAAAATTCTCTATATCTATCGGCCGTCACCTCAAGTACGAGGTTATCTATTCTATTTATAGGTAGAAAAGATGCCTTTTACAAAATGACTGGACTACCCCTAAACTATTACATCAGAACTAGTCTAAGTCTTCATCCGCATCTTTACTTGTTCATCCGCATTGACAAATACGGATGAGTTAACTTGATCAGCATTTCTTCACTTGATCATCCGCATTAGTATGTTAGTCATCCTCATTGGTTAATGCGGATGAACAAATACTTATGCGCATTTGTTCGGTCATCCGCATTTGTCAAATGCGGATGAGCAAAGTCTTGTCCGCATTAACTTTTAGTCTTCCGCATTTGTCAATGCGGAAGAGCAAATACTTGTCCGTATTTGCATTATGTGGAAGAAAACACTTGTTTTTTTTCTTAGCAGAATTTTCATCCATATTTCTTCTTGGACTTAAGGGATTCCAGCAGAGCAATCATCAAATCACTCATTGAGTTGGCATGTATGATCCTTTCAGGGTGCAACAATACTCCCCTTAAGGATTATACAGCCTAGTTTTCTTCAATGTTTGGGAGGTGATTGATGTTGTGATGATTCTGCTGGGTCTTCTGGTGGTGTAAAAGGTGCTGACAGTTAACTGAACCAGGAATTCAAACCTACTAGGTTCAAATGCCTTAGTAAACAAATCAGCTAATTGATTTTCAGTTGGTACTTGAATCAATTTGATTAAACCTTTTTCAGCACAGTCTCTCAAAAAGTGATATCTAATCTCAATATGTTTTGTTTTGAGTGTTGAATTGGATTATTAGTTATAAAAACAGTTGTTGTGTTGTTAATAGAAATTGGTGTGTGCAAGAAGTTAAAACCATAATCAAGCATCTGATTTTGAATCCAGAGTACTTGAGAGCAACATGCTGATGCAGCAATATACTCAGCTTCTGCAGTGGTCACAAACATATTTGTTTGCTTCTTGCATTGCCAAGATACTAGTCTGGGACCAAGAATTGAGAACCGCCAGAGGTGGATTTTCTGTTGAAGTTGCATCCTCCATAATCACTGTCTGTGTAGGAATAAAGATTAAATTCTCCTCCCTTTGGATACCAAAACCTAAGAGCTGGTTTGCCATTCAGATTTCTGAATATCCTCTTGACTGCGTTCACATGTGATTCTTTTGGATCTGCTTGATATCTGGCACACACACAAACACCAAACATAATGTCAGGCCTATTGGTTATTAGATACATAAGTGAACTGATCATTGATCGATATTGAGTCCGATCCACTAATTTGCCTTCAAGATCATGTCCAATCTTCACTTTAGTATCCACAGGAGTTATGATGGATTGACAATCAGCAAAGTGAAATTTCTTCAACATGTTTTCTGCATATTTTGATTGATTGATGAAGATTCCATCTGTTGTCTGTTGGACTTGCACCCCTAGAAAGAAGGTGAGTTTTCCCATAGCACTCATTTGGAACTTTGAGTGCATAATGTCTTCAAATTCTTTGCAGAGTTGCTTGTTTGTAGAGCCAAATATAATGTCATCCATATAGATCTGGACTAACAACATTTCTTTTCCTCTTTTTCTTTTGAAGAGAGTCTGATCAATCTTTCCTCTTTCATATCCATGTTCAAGAAGAAAGGATGATAAAGTCTCATACCACTTTCTTGGTGCTTGATGAAGACCATAGAGAGCTTTGTCAAGCTTGTAAACTCTGTGAGGAAAATCTGGATCTTCAAACCTAGGTGGTTGACTCACATAGACCTCCTTAGCAATCTTTCCATACATGAAGGCACACTTTACATCCATTTGATAAATAGTAAATTTCATGGATGTAGAATATGCAAGAAAGATTATGATTGCTTCTAGTCTGGAAACAAGTGCAAACACTTCGTCATAGTCGATTCCTTCTTCCTGAGTGTATCCCTGCGCCACTAATCTTGCTTTATTTCTGATGACCATCCCTCTATCATCAGTCTTGTTTCTGTACAGCCATCTGGTACCGATAGGGTTATATCCTTCGGGAAGATCTACCAGTTGCCATACTTCTTGCTTCTTGAATTGGAGCAATTCTTCCTGCATTGCTTCAATCCAACTATTGTCTTGAAGTGCTTCTTTGATGTTCTTGGGTACTGTTTGACGCAGAAAGCATGAGAACAAACAGATGTTTACAATACTGGATTTGCTTCTTGTCACCCTCTCACTAAGATCACCAATATGGTTTCAACTGGATGATTCTTGTGTATTCTTGTGGTTGGAATGGTGTCACCAGCAAAAGTTACATCAAGATTAGAGACATTCAGTTCATTATGGTCAGAGGCATATTCATCTGGTACTGTTATTGAATTATGAAGATTGTCAACTTCTGTTTCAGTTACTGCTACATCTTTAGCAGCACTGAGATTGCTTGCATCATAGTTGATGATGGTGGAGCTGGTTATAGTATTTGCCTTTGAGCTTTGTAGTGCATGTTCGAACTCTACAGGTTGCATTTATTATTTAAAAAAAATTGTGATGGTACCAGGCTTGGACCTCCTTCAGTAGAAACACTAAGGTTTTGTGACGGTTCTCTGATGGGATCAGCTTGAAGAGGAACATCTTCATTCATGTGTTCATCAAATGTAGGAGGAATCAATGGATAATTATCTCTTCTTTCTACAGCTGACGAAGTATCACTTGAATGTATATTTCCTGCATTAGACAAGTGAAATTGGTCAAATGATTTTGTAAACATGTCAATATCAAACAACTAGTCAGGACCATTTGTAGATTTGGGAAACGAATGTTCCTTGAATTGAACATTTGTTGATTTATAAATAATGTTTAATATGGGATTAAACACTCTATAAGCCTTTGAAACAAAAGAATAACCTACAAAGAATCCTTCATTAGACTTGGATGAAAACTTTCCCAAATAGTCTCGGGTGTTTAATATTGAGACAGGACTACCAAATGATTTGAGGAATCCATTAAATGGTTTCCTATGAAAGAGCAGTTCATAAGGTGTCATGTTACTTTCTTTCAAAATCTGAGTTCGATTTTGTAGAAAGCACGATGTGTTAACTGCTTCTGCCCAGAAGGTGATTGGCAGTTTAGCATCGGCTAACATCGTTCGTGCTGCTTCAATCAGTGTTCTATTTCGCCTTTCAGCTACTCCATTTTGTTGAGGAGTTCTAGCTGCACTGAATTGATGAGCAATGCCTTTGGTTGTACAAAAGGAACTCATACTTTCATTTTTGAACTCAGTACCATTATCACTTCTTATTATTTTGACCTTAAGATCAAGTTGATTTTCAACTTTGGTGATAAATTCTTGTATGATTTGGGATGCCTAATTTTTATGAAGTAGGAAGAACACCCATGTGAATCATGAAAAGTCATCAATGATCACTAAACAATACTGTTTCTTTCCCATACTCATTACGTGAGTTGGTCCAAATAGATCCATGTGAAGTAGCTTCAATAGAGTATTGTTAGTGTTCACAAGCTTGGTTTTGTGAGACGATTTGTGTTGTTTTCCTTTGAGGCACGCTGAACATTGATCAATAAAATCAAATCTTTTTGAGGAAGACCAATGACATGGTTTCCTTTGACCAACTTGTTCATATTTTTAAAGTTTGTGTACCCCAAACGTCTATACCAAAGCTGTGACTCATCAAATGATACTTTAAACAAAAGACATGTTTCTTCTTTAGGTGATGCAGAACACAGGTTTAAGACATATGTATTGTTCTTCCTCGGTGTCTTTAAGACAACCCATTCTTCAAAGATCTGAAATCCAAGTTTCAGAATGTAGCAATGAGTGTTTGTAAAGTGAGTGGAATATTTCTTGTCACAGAACTGAGACACGCTTAGCAGATTGAAATTCAGTTGTTCACATTACTTCACTCTGTCAAAGCTCAGCATCCCGTTTGTCATAGATCCTTCTCCAGTAATTCTACCACCCTCTGAATCTCCACCAAATGCCACAGTAGTTCCTTGTACATGCTTGAAGTCATGAAGGAGGGAACGATCTCCAGTCATGTGACAGGAGCATCCACTGTCTACGTACCATAGGCTATTAGACCTGTGTGAATGAACCTGCAAGCGAAAAGAACTAATTAGAGTAAGGAACCCAAGCCATGATGGTCTTGGGTTTCCCATTCCTATTCATGATGGTGCCCTCCTGATATTTCCCTCTAAATGTGGTTTAGATGGAGATGTCCTGGGAGATTTTGGTAACGAATGGGTTGAGTTATCTCATCAACATCTACTGAGGATTCAGATGAGTAATGAAATCGTTGGTCTCTATTTCTTTGTAGAATTTTAGCCCGTTTTTTATTATCAAAAGTAGGATTTTGTTTTGGAAGGTCAAGATGGTGTTTCATTGTGAGATGATTTCTTTGACCCTTCCTCAATTCCTTCAAATTATTCCTGTCATTTGTTATCTAGGTGTCCTAGATTGAGTATTATGAAAATGAGGTCTGACAAATGCATCACAGTGGATGTTTTTGAGATAGCCTTGTGTTAGGGAATTCTCAAACCCTTCTGATTGAAGTAACAATCAGATGTATTGTGATTGTTCATGACACAGATTGAACAATACTTGTTGAAATAGTAGTTTTTGGTGGAGTGATTGATCATATCACAGATAGAGCAATATTGATTAAAGAAGCATTTATCTGTCTTGTGATTGAACATTTCACATATGTCACAATACATTTGTTTGTTTCTTGAATCAGATTTTTTCTTGTGTGACTCAACTGATATTTTCTTTTGATGAGTCACTTTTTTTTCTTTAGGCGATGAATCAGAATCAGCCCTTTTAGTAGTTTGCTTCACAACACTACCTTTGTTTAATTGTCTGGGCTGTTTTTGTTTCTTCAACCTATTTCTTACTTCTTTTTCAAGCTGGTAAACATGTTCCTTGTTACAGATATCAAACCTAACTCCCCGCCTTAATCTTGAAGACTGAGGTTCTGATAATGTTTTATGTGTTGAACTCAGTGTTACTGTTTGTTTCTTTTGCAGTGAAACCTTTTCTGATTTGCTTGAATTTTTGGAGATATGATCTCATTAGCAGAACTACTCTCAGTAGTGGGTTTGACTGACTTCATATATTTCTTTTTACCTTGTAAAATAGATGGTATGAATTTTATAAAACGGATAATTGCTTTTATAGGGCTTGATGGTTTCATGACACTCACTGTCTTGTCTGAACACTCTTTGATTTGGTTTGGGTTACCTAAATTAATTTTATCCTTATTTGTTTCAATATAAACATCAAGTTTGTTTTGAGGATTGGTCACCTGTTTTACTATAGATTTAGGTCCATAGTTTTAGTTTCAATTGCTGCAGTCAGTGAGACAGATTCAGGCATGACAGTGTAGTTGTCATTGTATGGTGGAGGACATGAATTATACCCAATCCCTGACATGTCCATTAGATCCTTTTGGGAATCAAGCATCTTTTGCATTTTGACCGAAGGCATTTGAAACTTTTTAAGTTTCACTTCAGTCATAGATTGTTGAGCCTTAGATTGAGCCAACTTTTCAGTAAGTAGCTCATTCTCAGCTGCAAGAGTGTACTTCTCACCATGTAGTTTTTCTATGTCAGAGATGAGATATTTAATTTTGATTTCAAAGTTTTTTATTTCTCTCTTCATCATCTCTGACTTTACCCTTTCTTCTTTGATTTTATCAGCCAGTTTATGGTTATGCTCCCTATAACCTTGCAATTCATTAATACATTTCTCACTATAAAGGTTAGATTTTACCACAGTAGGCATTAGAGATGGTCCATCATTGATATGAGCCATAAGAGCATGATTTTGAAATTGAGGCTTGCCTTCCTCTGCATACACACTCCAGTCACATACTCCATCTTTCTTATCACAAGAGCACTGGCAGAAGACTGATTGCTTCCATGAGCTTGATTTGTCAGTTGGGGTGGATTCTGATATGATTGGTGTTGATGATACTGCTGTTGTTGGTTGTTGGAGTGAAAGCTTGAGCTAGGCTGTGATGATGATTGGCCTGGAGAGTTCCTTTGATAGGTGTTTCTCTTGGGGGCATTGCACTCTCTTGAGAAGTGGCCAGCCATGCCACAGTTGAAGCATTTCACCTTGGATTTATCATATCCAAGTTTTGTATTTTCATTTAGGCTCAACATTCTTCCTTTTCTGAAGAATTTCTTGGCTCTCATGGCAATCATGGCCATTTGCCATTGTAGATCTATTTCTTCCACATCATCATGATCCATTTCCTCCAAATCTTCCTGAATTAGATGAGCAGAAGTGAGTCTTCCTCCTAAGTATGCTTCATAGCTTGCAACAAAGGCATTGTAAGTTGCCTTTTGCTCTTCTGATCTTGTATCTTCAAGAGTGGTTTGAGGAGCAGTAGTGACTCTTGAAGTTTGAGAAGATGTTGATGGATGATTTATTGGTGGAGTTACAATGAACCTAGTGTTGTTCATTTGATCTCTTGATGAGATAAAATCATCTTCCTTAGTGATGAAGGCATTTTCCACAGAATGAGATTCTGATGGAAATTTGTAATCCTTAATCACTCTTGGTCCACCAAGATTTCTGCTTCTTTCATCAAGTTCTAAAGCTTCAATTTTGGCTATCATGATGTCTAAAGTAGTACTCTCAAGATCAAGAGTATTTTTCAGCATCGTTACATTCTATTTCTAGCTTTCAGGGAGACTGTGAAGCATTTTCTTGTTTAATTCTTTAATCTTGTAAATGACTCCCATGATTTCCAAGTCATTTACTAACTGTACAAATCTGTGCAGTTGTTTAGATATTGATTCTCTATTGGTCTGGTGGAATGTTTCATACTGATTAATAAGCTTATCCTTGTTGATTTCAGCCACCTCACTGCTTCCTTCACACATGATTTTCAGTGCATCCCACACAGCTTTTGCAGTACCATACTTCTCTAATCTTTTCAGCACATCCATCTTGAGTGCTTGAGTTAGAATAGAGTAGGCTTTGAGGTCAATCTTGATTTTCTTGTAATCTTCATCATCTAGAGTTAGATCTTCAATGGGTATTCTAGCAGTTCTGTAAATTGCAGCTTGATCTGCAGACAGAGTGACAGGGATGTGTGGCCCCTTGCATATTGAAATCCAGAAATCAGGATCTACACCTATGATGTAATTCCTAAACCTGATTTTCCATTGTTTAAACTCAGATTTATGTTTAAGCATAGGAGGTTTAGGTGTATGACCAAGTTCTAAGTAGCTGTTAGAATCCATTTTAACTAAGTGTTTAACTGGTATAATATAGATTTAGATGATTTTTAGGATTGATTAGTCCAACTTGTCCAAACAGTTCAAACAAATTTCAGTACCAGATCTATGATTGTATAAAATTTCTTATTGTTGTAAATATTTTGGTGAGTATGGGGTGACAAGAGTATTTTTTGCTATTTACTAAGTAGAGAAGATGATATACTCTACTAGCAACTTGATTACCAGATCAATCAAATTCTATTCAGTTCTTGCGCAGATCTGAAAAAGAATCGAGAGCCAAAGCTCTGATACCAATTGACTGGGGTTCAGTAAGAGTGACATTCTTACTGTGAATCGAATATGGTAATCAAGTCAGTGATTGAATGGCGGAAACAAACAATCAAAGAACATTCAATACAAGAAAATTACTTATAAATGCTTTTGTATTGTATATATGAAAGTAGATGAGTTATAGAGAATAATTACAACAAAAATTCTCTATATCTATCAGTCGTCACCTCAAGTACGAGGTTATCTATTCTGTTTATAGGCAGACAAGATGCCTTTTAAAAAATGACTAAACTACCCCTGAACTATTACATCAGAACTAGTCTAAGTCGTCATCCGCATCTTTGCTTGTGCATCCGCATTGACAAATGCGGATGAGTTAACTTGATCAGCATCTCTTCACTTGATCATCCGCATTACTATGTTGGTCATCCGCATTGGTTAATGCAGATGAACAAATACTTATGCGCATTTGTTTGGTCATCCGCATTTGTCAAATGCGGATGAGCAAAGTCTTGTCCGCATTAACTTTTAGTCTTCCGCATTTGTCAATGCGGAAGAGCAAATACTTGTCTGTATTTGCATTATGTCTTTCGCATTGAAAAATGCGGAAGACAACACTTGTTCTTTTTCTTAGTAGAATTTTCATCTGCATTTCTTCTTGGACTTGAGGGACTCCAGCAGAGCAATCATCAAATCACTCATTGAGTTGGCATGTATGATCCTTTCAGGGAGCAATAGTGCCAGTTGGTTCTCAAGAATAGATCTTCGATAGGGCTACCATTAGCTGAAGGTGAAAGAGCAGGATGTCCCTTAAATAGCTTTTTGCACGCGTTATGGTCACTATGAGTTTCTTGTCATGTCTTTTGGTTTGACCAATGCGCTAGCTGCTTTTATGGATCTGATGAACCGTGTGTGTCGGCCTATGTTGGATAAATCAGTGACCGTGTTTATTGATAATATCCTGATTTATTCGAAGAGCGAGATAGAGCATGCCGGCCACATTTGGGAGGTTCTGGAGACATTGAGAAAGGAGAAGTTGTATGCTAAATTCTCCAAGTGCGCATTCTGGTTGCGCGAGGTACAATTCTTGGGTCATGTGGTGAATCCTGACGGGATCATGGTGGATCCGGCTAAGGTGGAGGCGGTAATGCAATGGAAGCCTCCAAAGAGGCATCCAAGATTCGTAGCTTCTTGGGTTTGGCGGGATACTATAGGAGCTTTATCCAAGACTTCTCTAAGATCGCTTCTCCACTAACTATGTTGACCCTGAAAGATGTGAAGTTTGTATGGGGTCCAACTCAAGAGAAGGCGTTCAAGGAATTGAAGGCAAGATTGACTCAAGCTCCTGATCTATCATTACCCAATGGAAGTGAAGATCTGGTGGTTTATTCTGATGCTTCCTACTCGAGGTTTGGCTGTGTATTAATGCAGAGAGGGAAGGTTATAGCCTATGCATCCTCATAGTTGAAGGTTCATGAGGTAAATTATCCTACTCATGATTTGGAGCTAGCAGCCGTGGTCTTTGCGTTAAAAATTTGGAGGCACTATCTGTATGGGATGAAGTGCACCATCTTCACTGACCACAAGAGCTTGAAGTACTTCCTTGAGCAGAAGGACCTGAACATGAGGCAGAGACGATGGTTGGAGCTTATAAAGGATTATGACTACGAGATCCATTACCATCCCGGCAACGCCAACGTGGTGGCGGACGCCCTTAGTCGGAAAGAAAGGCCCGAGCCAATTCGGGTGAAAGCGTATCAGCTAATAATGACCTCTGACGTAATGAAGCAAGTTAAAGAGTTTCAAGATGAGGCACTAAAGGAAGATCATCTTAACTCGGAAAGAATGAGAGGTCTGGTTGCGGAATTGGGTGAAAACACACTTGGTGTTAAAACCCGATTTGGAGGAGAGTGGATTCGTCGTTTTAGGGATCTAAGCATGAGGATCATGGATGAAGCTCACAAGACTCAATACTCCATTCATCCAGGGGCCACGAAGATGCATCAAGACATGAAGAAAGACTATTGGTGGCTGGGTATGAAACGCGATGTGGTGGAGTATGTGAATAAATGCCTTACTTGCCTACAAGTGAAGGTCAAGCATCAGAAGTCGTATGGGAAGATCCAACCTTTGGATATACCGGAATGGAAGTAGGAGCACATCACTAAGGATTTCATTACGAAGCCGCCACGTACCCCGAAAGGGTATGATGCTATATTGGTGGTTGTTGATCGCTTGACGAAGAGTGCTCACTTCTTACCGATCCATGAGACATACTCATCAGAGAGGTTAGCGGATCTTTTCATTAAGGAGATTGTAACTCGTCATGGTGTGCCAGTGTCTACTGTGTCTGATCGTGACACCCGGTTTACATCTAAATTTTGGAAGAAATTCCATGACGGTATGGGGACGAGGTTACATATTAGCATGGCTTAGCATCCACAGACTGGCGGTTAGTCAGAGAGGACCATTCAGACATTGGAGGACATGCTTCAGGCATATGTTATTGATTTTGGGGGAAGTCGGGATGACCAATTACCGTTAGCTGAATTCTCATACAACAACAGTTATCATGCCAGCACTAGTATGCCCCCTTATGAGATGCTAAATGGTAGGAGATGCAGGATGACCAACACTGAGAAGCTTGTAAAGATCAAAGCCTTCATGAAGGCAGCCAAAGATAGACAGAAGTCGTATGCTGATAAACGACGTAGACCGATTGAGTTTAAGGTGGGTGACCGGGTTATGTTGAAGGTCTCACCTTGGAAGGGTATTATCCGATTCAGAAAGCAGGGCAAGTTGAGCCCAAGGTAAATAGGGTCTTTCTGAATCGTTGCTTGAGTAGGAGAGGTGGCCTATAGGTTGGAGTTACCAGATGAGCTAAGTGGAATTCACCCGACGTTCCATGTATCTCATCTGAGGAAGTGTTTAGCGGATGAGGATATGATTGTTCCATCGAGGAATATCGAAGTAGATGAACAGCTCAATTATGTGGAGCAACCAGTGGCAATCATTAATCGAAAAGAGAGGAGGCTGAGGAATAAAGTGGTTTCCCTTGTCCGTGTACAGTGAAAGCACAGGAAGGGATCCGAGTCTACGTGGGATACTGAAGAAGAGATGAGACATCACTACCCATAATTCTTTGAAGAATAATAGGTTTCGAGGTCGAAACCTAAATAAGGGGGTGGACTTGTAACGCTCGGTTATTTTAATGTCAAGAAAGAAGAATAAAGTGAAAGAAAAGAAGGAAAAGAAATAAAACTCAAGTTTAGGGGAAAAAAGTGTCCAAAAGGACAAAATGTTTGAAAAGTTAGTGATAAAGGTGGCATGGCCGCCCATCACCCTTTCTACACACAAAATTTTCAGATTTTAGAGAGAGAGCAGAAGGAAGCAGAGAAACTCTTGGTTTTGAAGAGAAAGAAGAAGAAAAGTATGAATTCAAGGTAAGAATTCATGTTTTATGGTGTTCTTAATCGGTTAGGTCCTCGGGTTTGTGCTTATGTGTGTTTGTATATGTTCGGGTATGTTTTAGTGGATTTCTAGGCGGTTGAATTCAATTTGCAAACAAGTTTGGAAGAAGCTATACTCAAGAACGGCAAAGGTGAGTTTTAGAACCCCTCTTATACATGTTTTAACTGATTTTAGGGCTAGAAACGCATGAATGTATGTTTTCGTTAAACTGGGTTTCGGACCCGTATGCTTGATTGTGTGTATGTTGATGTTATGATGTGATGTGTGACTATGTTCATGCTTGATGATGTATGATGGTGTTTCTAAGGCTTAGAGGGTAAGATTTAAGCTTAGAACATGATGAATGGTGTATGGGAATTGAATCTGATGTTTTAGGCTCATATGTTAAGTTTTAGAATCTGCGTAAGTGTTGGAAAGTAAATACGGATGAACATTTAATGCGGATGAACATTTGATGCGGATGGGCATTAACTTCTAAGTATGAGAAATGCGGAGGAACATTTAATGCGGATGAGCATTGACTAAGTATGGGAAATACGGATGAAAGTCAATGCGGATGAACAGTTAATGCGAATGAGCATTGACTTAAGTATGGGAAATGCGGATGACTAATGCAGATGAGTAAGGTCAATGCGGATGAGAAAGTCTAAGAGTTAAGAAATGCGGATGACTAATGCAGATGAAGCATGGGGAAATGCTGATGAAGCATGAGGCTTAGAAAGAAAAAAGAAGTTTGGATCCGAAAAAGTATGCTTAGGCAGTGGAAATGCTGATGAAGCATGTGAAATGTGGATGAACAAAAGGCAAATGCGGATGAACACTTAGACTGTTTTCTGACTTCTTGGAAATAGGTGAAATGTAGGCTTTGACTTGGGAGGTTGTCAGGGCTATGTAAATTGACTATTTGAGGTCATAGATGTTATGATGGGCATGTTATGATGTATGATTGGTGCATATGCATGTTGATGATGTATGATGTCGTATGATTATGCATGATGTATGTTATGTAAGTATGATACCGTGCATGGTGATGACTGAATGTTATGTTTATGTTCCTTGTGATGTATGGTCATTTTCCCTTGGCTTTACGTTGAATGTGAATGAATAAAAGTATTATGTAACGTAAAGTGGAAGATAATGAAAAGAGGAACGAAATGATGAATGCATGCATTAATGAACGAATGAAAGTATGAAAGGCTTGCAAGCAAACATAAGGAGGTTCACACCTAATGAAGGGTGTTAGCTCAACTGTGTGCGGGTTAGCTACTGGAGAAGGATGCACACTGGGGCTTGATCTGTGTGATTAAGCAGATGTATGGAGGTTCACACCCAATGAAGGGTGTTAGCACAACTATGTGCGGGTTAAATACCCTAGAAGGATGCACACTGGGGTCCAATCCTTGTGATTGACCATATGTATGGGACCCTTGCCACTCACCCTTGGTAACTGGAATCAGCTTCATGCACAATGTTCAAGGTCTTTGAAATACCTTAGGCTCAGTACCGGCTTAATGCATACGGTGGGGTGGAGCACATGGCATTGGTCCGAATGAAAGTAAAGATGTAATGACGAATGTACGAAATGAACGAATGAATGATGAAGATAATAATGATATTATCTATGTGTACGTATGATGTGTGATCATATGTTAAAGTAGTGAACGGTTTAATGAACGTAAAAGTATGTTTTAATGTAAAAGTAGAACTCACTCAGCAATGCTGACTTTTTATGCATTTTCCAGTTGGCAGGTAAGCATTGCTGAGGATGGCGGGGGGCAACTACTTGGCATTGGGATGACATTCTTTTATTAATGTTTTTTGCATTATAATGCAAACAAATGAAATGTGTAGTGAATTTTGTATTATTTTGCAAAAGCATTGTTAATGAAAATGTTGTTTATTAAATGATTCCGTTGCAACGTTATTTCATATTAATGTAATTATATGTCTTATGAGTGATGATTGGCCAGTTGTAAGCGTCCCGGAAACGGGGTCTTACATTATTGTTTTAAAAGTGGATTTGTATTCAAATTCAAGTATTTTTAGTATGTTAGGCTATAGTGAGTTCGCTTACTGTTATGATACGATGACAAACCTAAACAATTTTAAGCGAACATCATTGTTTACGGTATTAGTATTATCGGTATCTGTGATGGTATTCACTTTTTGTAACGAACAAATTGTCAAAGCGTAGTGCGGTGAAAAATCCATTTAGTGAATAAATATTAAGTTTAATATACTATTTTTTGCATCATACGGTCTAACCCACTGGTACATACTCAAGACAATGCATCTATTGAAGCCTAGTTCCTCATATTACATGCAATGAATCTGTTTCTTATATTATAAGAAATAAGGGTGAGAGAATGTCTTTTTTTTATATTTGGAGAAAACACTGTTCATATTTATATATTTTTAATAATTTAAAAGTGGTTCTAAGTGGTAAGGAGAAAAAAATTAATAATATATAAACAAATTATTTAATTAAAATATAAAAAGAAAAATAAAGATGTTTTGTGTAATTGGATATGAATGAGAAACCTAATATGAAACCCTAATTAACAAACGAGTTGATACTCTAAAATAAAAAGCCTGCATGCAACGCTTGATATCTTTTATTCAACCAATATGACCAATACCAAATATTTATTCAACCAATATGACCAATACCAAATATTTATTCAACCAATAAAAGCAATATCTCAATAACTTACACAAGTCGTTGGGTTCATATTATTATGTCAACATATGATTTATGTCCACAGTCAAAGTCGTGGAGTATTAAAACTCTTGTAAAGAATATTAGCATGGCATCGTGGAAAAAAAGGCATATTAACAGCTTAAGAGCTACAGTGTTGAATTAAGGCCATTGTTAGTTGGATGCCGATTTGAATTAGGGGATGTACCAATATTCAATGTGTATTTTTAACAACCTTTAAAATAAATAGATGCTAGCCTAGAAATTTATATGTTACAATATATACAAAGGTTTGAGTTATATATACATTCATTTTTGTTATTAAAACACTCTAATCTTTTTATTTTTCTTTATCTATTATATATGTATAAAGAGAGATGGAGGGAAGAATAATAATTAAGGTGTACCAATAACAAACCGTAAAAGTATCATACGTAAACTTTTCATCCGACAACTAGCAATACTTGATACGTGACATATAAGACCGTACATTCCTGTTTTATTTTGTTTCTAGCTTGTCTAAATAATATGTTATTTAAGGTTATTTTTCTGAACGGAAAATTTAGAGTCCTTGCTTAATTTTGAACCGCAAATATGTTATTGAGGTCGATCATTTAAAAAATGATTCAAACCCCTCTTGCGTATGGTAATTTTCAACGACATTTAAGAGTTCAACAAGCTTAAGTACTCTTTGATTTTTTGATTAGCTCTCTTTCCAAATAGTTTACTTTCCAAATTGTGACAAACGAAACCAAGTGAAGAACAACTTATTTCTATTGGTTTTATGCTTCTTGCTTCGATTTCAAAAAGTGAAAATAGAGATTTCACGCAAAGTCAGCCTCAAAGGAAAAGAGGAAAACAAAGTAATAGAAGTTCATCATCAGTAGAAAAGAATGACAATATTAAAAGATGAACAATATATTATTTACAGAGATGTATGTGATTTAAGATTAGTACCCAAGAGGTGATAATAAATCTTCATCACGTTTATTGATGATGGTACAAGATATCACTATGGATATTTACATAAAAGTAAGAATGCATCAATAGATAAGCTTGTCATATACAAGAATACATCCGATAGAGATTTAAAGTTGTTAGCAATGACAGTGTATATCTTTCATCGTTTGAGGATATATGTGCACAAACAAAAAATATCCATGAGTGTACAACACCTTATTCTCTACAACAAAATGACATTGTAACTAACGAATCATTCATTGAAAGAAAATGACATATTGATTAGTAGCGCGTTAAACCGGAACATGTGCGGTTTTAGCTCAGAATTAACTACATGTTGATCAGTTTCAGGTATTGGCTAGTTGTATTCTAAATAAAATACCTCAATGGAAAAATATGAAACCCCTTATGAGCTATGGATGAAAAAAAAACATCATACAAATACATAAAAGTTTGTGATTGCCTAGAAAAGGTCTTAGTATAGAATCTAAGGTTCAAAAGATAGTACCCAAAACTATTGATTGATTACCATTAGATATGCATAGAACAATAGTGCATATTGACTTATGGTTTATCAATCAAAGATCTATACATACATAACAAAAATATCATGAAATCATGGAATGCATTATTATTTGAAAATGTGAGAACATGCAAGTTCATCAAACCACCTGTTGATAATAATGTTCATAATATGAGATATGATCAATTTGAGGCTGAAGAGGTTGAGCTAAGACAAAACAAACAACCAAGGATTAAGATATTTTTAGGTCCATACTTCATATATTACATGGTTAAGGGTGAGCGTAATGCATATCGTATAGTAGTTACCTTACCAGAAGTACCTCAACGGAAAGAAGCCATAAAATGGCATTGATTATATATTAGAGAATTATACATGTCATAAAGTGGTTACCTCTTTAGAAGGTCTAGATTACTATGGTACTCACCTGTCACATGAATTACCTTTTTGGTTTAAGGATTTGGAGGTTCACCACATGGATGTCAACATCATATTTTTAAATGATGATTTAGAAGAAAAGACTTACATGGAACAACTTGAAGGTTCTTAGTTCCATGCCAAGAAGGAAATGCATAAACACTTGTCACACCATTATAGGGCTTGAAGTAAGTTCCAAAGAGTGACACTAGATGTTTGATCAAGGATGATAATGGTTTTAAAATAAATGAGTGCGATAAGTGTGAGTATGTGAAAGACAAAACTATATGTTTTATGATTTTGTGCCTTTATGTAGATTATACGCTTAAAATTAGGAGTGATGATAACATCATCAATCTACTATGATATCATTAAAATGAGATTTAACATTTAAGACATGGGTCTAGCTGATGTGTTTCTTGGACTAAAATCACTAGAACCTAAAATGGTCATGTGTTAATTCAAACTCACTATGTGGACATTATCCTTAAATAAGTAAAGGGAGGGGACATGAGTGTCACTAAAGCTTGTATTGATACCACCAAACATCTTTCTAAGATTTGAAGTGAGGGTGTTACATAGTTAGATTACTCAAGTGGTAGTCTGATGTATCTTATGAAATTTTGAGTAGACTAAGTAGATTTGCTAATAATGTAATGATTAAACACTAGAAGAGTATGATAAGGTTTATAAAGTACTTGAGATACATAAAAATAATTATGTTATGCATTAAAAACCGAGATTTGAATATGATTGAAGGATTCACCGATGCTAATAGATTTAGATGTAAATGAAAAACAAATTAACAAGTGAGTATGTGATCATACTTGGAGGGCGGTTATATATAGGAAGTGAACCAAGCAAACAGTTATAGGTAGATCATGATAAGGAGAAGAGTTATGGTGGCTATGTCAAATTATGGAATAAATTTCAAGATGGTGAAAACCATTGATGGCTATTTGTATACAATGTGACAATTAACCAAGGCATATTATACTTAGAGACGTACTCACAATGGGGTTATCACGACTAACTAAGTGAAGTCAAAAGATAACATTGTGGATCCATTTACAAAAGGCTTAAGCAAAGAGTTACTTCACTTGTCATCATGTGGAATGGGACTATAGTACCCGAAGTAACTTAATAGTTACCTAATCTAAAATCTATGACTAATAAGATAATATAATTAAATGAATAGAGTTTATTATATGGAAGTACCTCAAATGTGTAAAGAGAGTTATATAATTTCTAGTCCATTCCAATAATAAATTAGTGAAATCAAGAAAGTTAAGCATATGGCTTTTAATGATTTGTGAGAAATCATCTATGTAGGAGAGTAGTTGGGATGTTTCAAATATAATTATACGGTGCGTTAATCTTAGAGCTCTCACATAATTAGAATAATGCTAGTAACAATAACAAACATAACAATAAAGGGGTTAACTTGCCTAGGAAGAGTATTGTGCGAAAGGTAATAATGTCTACATAAATAAGGGTACGTTTAAACAAATCGTGTCTACTAACATCTAGGAGAGTAAGTATACTTCATAAAGTGTAACAACCACCGCTGGACCCAACTTAAAATCACGATTGATAATAAGTGGAAGCAACAACTAGTAAATTTTATTTTCACTTTAAGTGTTTTTTACAACTGAATTTACAAACAAAAAAAAACTTTCTAAATACCTATACTTTCAAGGCTCATCGAGGATAGTATTCTCATAGCTTGCACATATCTTAACTACCTACAAAAGTTTACACAAAATGATGTCAACTATTACTTCCTACCTCATGAATCACAATCTAAAAATAGATAGTTTATTATGCATTACAAATACAGGTTGTACTTGTTCAAAAGTTTCGGTGCCTTCCATGGCTCCCATAACAACCATTGACAATATACTATGTGTACCTGATCATCTCATGAGTATGGGTTCCTCACATGGACATATTGTCCTAGGGGCCGGTCACCCTGAGGGACACTATATCCCTATGAAACACTGGGTTCTTTTACCTACTATGTAGGACCAATTAAGGGGTGGTCACTTACAACACAACACATAATGAGGCGAGTGATTATAATACTTAATAAATCAAATAGGAAAGTAGTAACCAGTTACACTTTTTGATACAATGAAACATAAGTAATAAGAGTCAGAATAAGAACAAGAACAAGACAACATAAGTGTTTGGTTTCAAGAATGTTGTATATTGCTCTTAAGTTCCTTACAAGTGTTTACAAATAATAAAGAAAGATACAAGGGACCTGAGATACTTTATACTACATCCTACAAGGGGTCGTACTTTGAAGGCCAGCCGATACATGATATAGACAATAGCAAAATCAATGTAGAGTCAAAAAGCAGATTGCCTTTTGACTAGTGACTATGACATGCCATAGCACATATCCTAATGTATTACAAAAAGAATAAAAGTACATAAAGTAGAAGGTAAAAGACTCAAGACCTCAATGTACACTTACCAAAAGCATAGACCTTTCACCAACTTGTAAAAGTTGGTGAGCCAACACAGTTGCAACAGAAAGATGGTCCAGCTTTATGGTAATGGTATATCAGATAAAGCATGTACTCAAAAGTCTTCGGAAGAAATCTGCCTTCAAGAGTTGGCTTTGGAAGACTTTGTCTTTGAATCTTTGGAAGACTTCATATTTGGCTTCGAAAGATTTTGGTCTTGGCTTCGGAAGATTTTACACTTAGAGTATTTTCTAGTGCAAGGTGTAAAATTTCCAAAGCATTCTTCTTTAGCACTTAGTGAATGCAAGTAGGAAAGACTTCTTGATGTTTTTAGATGTTTTGGATGCATCACCTTATACAAAACCTTCTAAACTCCCCTTAGGCTGATGCTACCAAAACATTTGAAGATTTTAGATATCAACAGTCCTCATCATGATGATGCCTAATCCTTTTATCATTGGATGGTCAGGATTACTCAGACTCTCATAGTATCTTCTAATCTCAAAGAGATCATGCAGAGGTAGATTGAACATGTCTTGCCATGTATAGACATCTATAACACCTTGATCTCTGATAACATGCCATATTTAGGGATTAGTAGTGTAAGTCCAGGATAAGATTGGTCTTCCTGATGCCAGAGGAACCACTTGAGTGGGAGTTGTTTGAGCTTCCTCTTGTTGCACATCCTTAGGATGTACCGACTCATCCTGTGTTTTGGAGATAGATGCCTCTTTCTTCTTGTTCTTAGACTTTGGTTTAAAGGCCATCCTTTTTCTCCTTTTTGAATTCTTTAACTGAGAAGACTGACTTGCAACACCTTCTTAATTATCCTTGTCTTTCTCAGTTTGGTCTTTCTCTCTCACAGGTTCAAACTGAGAAGGGATAGAACCCTGCTATGGATTAGAAAAGGAAACTTGCTGAGACTTAGAAGGAGATCCAGGTTGTGTTGTCTCAAAAGGTTCAACCTTAACCTCCACTTCTTGAGGGACCTAACTTGGTGGGGGAGTGTAAGTCAACAAGTTCTCCTCTTTTAATCTTCTGCTTGATCACCCTAATGTGCTCATCCATGGTGGATAGAGATATAGGGCCAAGTCTCCTTCGAGAGAATCCATATAACTTCAAAAAGCTTATCATCCCCTGCCTATCAACAAACTTCTTTTGGCTTTTCTGAATGATGGCTCTTAACTTTGCAGCTTCTTCCTTCATCTTCCTCTTTGTTGCCTTTTGTTCTTTGAGCAATTGAAGTTCAAGTTCCTTGAGATACTCAAACTCTGTTGGAGCTGTAGAAGATAGTCTATATTATCAACACAGTCGAGATGAAGACGAACAAAAGTCAAAGTCAACAAAAGTCAACGTCACGGTCAAAGTCAACAAAAGTCATACCCGACACATTCGAGACGAAGAACCGAGACAAGACGTTGAAGATTTAGATGACTAGGAGTTTAATTGTAATAAATATATTTGGTGTGAACAAGATATATATTTTATCTTGTTTTTAGTCTTTTTTATGCTTAATATGTAATTTTGCATTAATTAGCCTGTCTAGAGAGTTAAATGCAATAAGTGAATATTAGTCTAGATTATAATAGGTTAATTGTCATTAGTGTTGATAATGGTTGCATGACCAATAGATTGAGGGATTGTTTTGTAAACACAAATTTTGCAATCTAACTGAAGATCAAAGGATTTTGATTGTGATTATCATATTTTGATCAAATTCTTTAGATTTGATTCAAGTGTGTTCAACCTGGGTCAACAATTTGGTATAAGAGCCATTTTGGATCATATTCACTGAAGATTTGAAGATTTTTAGAGAGAGAAGTTGAGGTTTTGGTTGTTTTTATTCAATATCAAGATTTCATGAATTTTAGATCAAATTCGTGTGTATTTGATATGGAATTTGCTCAAAGTTTGTTGGTTATTGGTTGGGGAAGCTCTATTAATCATCAGATAAGTTTTTGATGATTTTCAGATTGATTTTGTGTTGAAAAAGCTTTTCAGCTTCTTTCAGCGAAATTTAGCAGTTCGTCTAGCGAAACTATGAGTTCTTCCGGTGAAACTACATGGGTTATCCTCATTGAAGTTGTTTTCTGCTGTCCTGCGAAACTAGTTTCATTGAACGAAAGTTCAACAGCTTGACCCCATTTGCTAAGATTGTCTAGCGTGACATTTATAAATAATATTTTTTTTCCGGGGAGTATTATTTTATAACTTTTGGGAAAAATATTTTTGGAGTGGTTAATTGCAATAAAAAAACATAACAATAAAAATGGCTTTTGCAGAACTGTTTAAATCCTTCAAATCTTTTAATCTAACAATTGCACAATGTCAGTTTGATAATTTTGCAGCTTTAAAGAATGAAAGGATGTCCGATTTTCTTGATCGATTTCTATTGGTGGCAAACAATCGGAAGATGTTTGATGCCCAATTGGGAAATCATGAACAAGTTCTAAGATTGATTGATTCCTCCTATCAGAATGGCGCTCACACGGCAAGTTGATTAAACGAGATAGAGGTTTTTGGGATTACAAACTAATGGAGGTGATCAACAAATTGAAAGAAATGGAATTGGATATCAACGTCGTGAGTACTATGAAGCGACATATCTAACTCCAAAGATCACTTCAAACTCTAAAGAGAAACAAGAAGAGAGATCAGATGCTAGCACCAATTCTGACGATTACCCAAAGCTAGAATTAAAGAGGTACAAGAGGAGCTTAAGCAGACACCAATGGGTAAAGGTGGAGCTAAGTTAAATGATGAAGTTTTTGATGCTAAGAAGAAGAGGAATGGAAGCAAAATACCAGAGTTTGCAACTACGAGAAGGCTCTTACTGCTGAAGAGTTATCCTGGATCTTCCATATGAGACAGTTCAGGATATGTGTTCTTCTGCTTGCAAAATTAGGCTATTTGGTGTGTATAAAGCTAATAGGTTACTTTTAGATAACCAAAAGGAATTACCCACCATAAACACAGAACTTAAAAAGAATGAAGCCAAGTATTTCATAAAATTAAATGAAGGTTTAAAAGTAAATGATTATTTAAAACGAACTCTTCTTGAACGAAATGCTGAAACTAATCTTTTAAACAAAAGGGTCACCTTCGCTGAATTTGAAACTAGCAAGCTTAAAACAAAGCTTGATAGATGGACCATATCTGGAATGAAACAGGAAGAGCTACTATGTAAACAAAGGGGAGCTAGGATTAACACGGGAGTGGGTTGTGATGAAAATCGATACATCTATCGTCCTCCTAGCACTCATTGTTACTATCCTATGCCTCAACCTCATCCATCTAATGATTTGATTGAAGCTGCTGAAACTAATAGTTTAAATGCAGGTTTAAGCAATTTAATCTTAAAAAGTTAGAGATTTGCAGTATTCTCTTGTGGTTTGGGATTTCTTAGGCAGGAGTTTGATAAGAATATTAATAATGATTCCACCTCTGATGCTCCAAAACCAATATTAGTTGCTTCTCTAACCTTCTTCAACAAATTCAAAACAGGTAATATTCCTTCGTTTGTTCCTATCAGGTTTGTTAAAGAAGGACAGTTGTCGAATAATCAAGAAATCAGAATCCTATATCGAAGCCGACATAATAGGAGATGCCAATCAAGATCCGTTGGAGAAAGATATGTGTATATGAGATTGGATAAGCTTAGATGATGATACAATCACAAAGGAGAGTGTTAGTTCCTCACAGATCAAGATAGCTCCTGACATTGTCAAGTCATAAAAGCTTCCAGAAGCTGAATCAAGACAAATACAGATCTCTTCTCTAGTTGCGAAACGACCAAGTCAATCAGTAAAGATCTCATACACTGTTTAGCACAGCAAACGCCAAAACAAGAAAATATCTGCAACAACCTCAAAGCAATCTCCAATTCCAAATGCTTCACTCGGGTCAGTCAAGCATCAAAATCCTTTCAAGGTGTGTTTTGAGTGTGGAAAAGAAGGTCATGTGGTAAAGAAGTGCCCTCAAAAACTTGCTTCGAATGGTAAAGGCAAACCAAATTGCTTCTCCAGCTATAAGTTTACAAAGAATGTTCCAGATGGTAAAGGCAACACGGGTTGCTTCTCTGGATCAAGAGGTAAAAAGCACACATCTTTGAATGGTTGGATGAAAAACCCTCCATCCAAACCTTTTCATGTGAAGCTGGTTTCACATGATACAAGATGAAAATGACCAAAGGTTCAAAACCAATTCTTTTCCTTTCGGTCTTAAACAGAAAATGATTTCCAAATTTAATTCATTCAAATCCAAATTAATTAAACCAAAACAAATTTGGCAAATTAAAAAGAAGGATATAGATTTCCTAGATTGTTTAAATGGTTGTGTGCAGAAGCAGGTTTCTTATATTGATTAAAAAGAAACTTCCAGGACTACGATGGCCTGGGTTCCCCTTTCAAACTAATCTGTTAATGAGCACATGAACAATTCAGGAGGACTGTTAGTAATCTGGTTTACTGACAGAGATTGTTCCTAATTCAAATTTGAGACCAAACAAACAGGTTAAGGTCATGGTATTTTATCCACAATCTAGATATTTATATGCACAATCACAGTTGCCACTTCATAATCGCTGCATATTTCTTGATAATTCATTTCTTATCTTGGTAATCAGTGTAGTTGGAAGACCTTCTTTGGTAAATTTCTATTTTTGTACAGTTTTTAAAAAAATATAAAATAACAATAATAAATTCACAAATTAAAAACATGAAAAAAACAACAAAACAAAAATAGGTTTGCAAAAATAGAAATTTAGGGGGAGAGTATAGTAATACATAAAAAATAAAAAGAATTGGGAACTTGATTTGAGATGATTGAGAAATGATTGTATATCATCTTGAAATGCTTGTTTTTGCATGACTTGCGTTTATAAAATAAGAAATGATAGTAACTGATACTGTTATCTAATTTACATCTTATTTTTAATTGCAAATAATAGAAAAACAAATAGATTCTTTAATGATATGCTTGGTAGACTGAGCCTGAAGAATAAAGTAGACAGTAGCATAATGATTTAATCAAAACATCATGCTTAAGGGTGTCTTGATTTACGCAATCATTTTGGCCTGCACAAAAACTTAGTCCTAACAATAATTGGATTGAGAATTGATATTTCACCCACCATGATACAAATCATATAAGCCATATATTTAAGTCATGTTTGGTGAATTTAAGTGTCTTGTGTTTGTGCTAATCTTCTCTGTTGTACGAAAGTACTGACCTGGAGTGATGATCTCCAGTATTGTACGATAGTACTGGCCTGCAGCTCTCATCGGCATTTGATTAAATGGTCATCTCCTTTGTTATATGTGAGTATAGACCTGGAGCTCTCACCATTTTGGTCTAAGTTGTGTCAAATCATCTAAATGATTAATTCATCACAAAATGCAATATTTTGTTGATAATCACTTGCACACTAATGCACATGTGTTGCTCTATAAAGATCGTAACAAAATTCAAGAAATCCTGAGGTTGGGAGAGGGTTTTTGCCAAATGATTGTGGGTCCTAGCATTCTAAAATATTTAATCCAACCTTAAAGAATCATTTGCTACTTGTTGAAAAAGATAGGGTATGAGTTTAAGTGGACAAACATATCAGCAATCATTATTGATCTGTTTAAGAATTTCAAAATCATTCAAAAACTGTGATTAGATTCAGTTATCAGTGTGATCTCATTGCTTGCGATGATTAAATTCATCTTTGTGCCAAAGAATATCTTGAGGATGTGATCTCATGATCGATTCAATCCTGTTATTAAACAAATTTAACAGATGAAAAAAATTGTTATAATAAATGTATATAATAAAAATTTATAATAAATTTTCATTTTAATTTCTTTTAGGTCTTCCATATTATGCTATTATAATTTTATTATTTTCATGCATTTCACAGAATTTGCGCACAATCAAACACGGCTTCGCTTGTTTTTCACACACTGATAAACACGAGTTTATTTTGTTAAAATGAAATGATCTAATTATAGGATCATGTGTATGAACTAGCTATCAAAAAGAAATAACAACCAAAAGCAATACTGTAAGGCCCCATTCCCGGAAACCTCACAGTTGGTCAATCATAGCAATTAACACATTAGACATTTCAATAAACAAACTTAAGCAGTGGAACTAATTTATCAAAGCCATTCATTTCATTCAAACCACTGTTGTTGAGTAATACATCATCGTTTAACTAATTACAAAAGAATTGTTTTACTAGCATTACAAAACAACATCAACATAAAATACGAATGGATGTCAGACTTTCCCTGCTGAGTAGCTTCACCTCGTGCCATCCTCAGCAATAATTACTTGCCAACTGAAAATGTATAAAAGACAGCATCGCTGAGTGAGCTCTATTCTTATTAGTAATAAAATACTTTCTATATGCTGTATACGAAAATACTGTTTTCAATAAAATACAACACTGTACTGTATATGCGAGCACACATCAACTATATGAACAAATATTGTTCATTCTCTTTACTGTATGCCTTGTCTGTTCTGTATAGTTTTATCTTTATATATCACTTCATGTATGGACCAATGAGCAATACCCCAACTATATGCGCGATGGAAAACGGGTGATGGGCCATCCATATCCCTTGAAAGGGTCAACTTTATCCCTCGAAAGGGTCAACTATATCCCCCGAAAGGGTCAACTGTATCCCCCGAAAGGGTCAAGTATATCCCCCGAAAGGGTCAATTGTATCCCCCGAAAGGGTCAACTATATCCCCCGAAAGGGTCAACTGTATCCCCTGAAAGGGTTTCGTGTACTATGTACAAGGCCAACCCAATCACCTAGGACACGCTGCAAAGGTCCTGCCAATCTCAAATGATTGACTCTGTGTGCATAATAAGGTAGCTATCCCGCAACATAGTTGAGCTAACGACAACATGGTCGTGTACCTCCTATAAGCTTGCAAGACTTGTTAACATTTTCATTAATGTTCCTCTTCTTTTGTTTATTGCTCTTTCACTTTATTATTACGATATACTTTACGTTACGATAATAACATACCACGTAAGGTCACATACTATAAGTAATAATAATAATTGCAATAACAATAATAAGGAACAATCATAAGTAATCATATCATGCATGAAACATCATCATTAATAAGTCCTTAGTCAACCTCGGTCAAAACCCTAAAGCATAGACTCCCAGAAAATTCTGTAAAATTTTCTAAGTGCTTAGGCGCATGGGAACTATTTGGGCGCATGAGCCTTATTCAAGCGTTTCATCACTATATAGGCGCATCAGCCAACACTTAAACATTTTCACTTTAGGCACATGAACTATTCAGGCGCATGGGCACTATTTGTGCGTATGAACACTTAGGCGCATGGGTTATTCGGACGCATAGACACTTAGGCGCATGAGCCACTTGGGCGCATGGGCACTATTGGGGCGCATGACCGTACACTTAGTCGTCCGGCTAACATTTCTAGTCGCATGGGCCACTGTTCAGGCGCATGGGCTGTACTTAAACATTTCTAAGGTAATCTTAGGCGCATGGGCTACTATTTAGGCGCATGGATTACGCTTAATTCTTTCTAAAGCATTTTCAGGCGCATGAGGCTTATCTAGATGCATGGACTTTCAGTTCAACATGTTTCCGGTATGTTTTCAACCTAATCATCAAACATTCATCTGTTCAACTTAATGTGGCTATTCTAAACATGAACAGCCTATGAGCATTCAAGAATCACATTCAATCATGCACAATACATACGAACATACATACTCAAACATTGGAAAATCATTTAAATACATTTTCAGCCCCAAAGATGTTTGGAAACAATTAAAAACCAGGGTCTAGAACTCACCTAGTGCAACTTGGGGTTCTTCCTTTTAACCTGCTTGCAAAGAGTTCAAAACACCTAGAAACAACATACAAAAACACACACCCATAAGCACAAACACATAACCGGGATAAAACCCGTCATAAACACATAAAACCACAAATTCTACCTTGAATTCATTCACTTCTTCTTCTTCTTTCACTAGCCGACAGTTCTCTCCTGCTCTCTCTCTCTAGAACCGAAGATATGTTGATGTGAAGTGAGGGTAGGTGGCCATGCCACCTTTACGCCAACTTTTCAAAGATTTTTTTCCTTTTTACACTTTTAGTCCCTCCACTTGGACTTAATTTCCTTTCTTTCTTTTATTCCTTATATCTTGTCTTTTAAAATAACCAGGTGTTACAAGTCTACCCCCCTTATATAGGTTTCGTCCCCGAAACCTGTTATTCCTCAAACAGACGAGTATAATGCTGCCTCATCTCCTCCTCAGTTTCCTACGTAGATTCGGATCCCTTCCTGTGCTTCCACTGTACACGCATAAGAGAATCACTTTATTTCTCAGCCTCTTCTCTTTACGATCGATGATTGCCACGGGTTCCTCCACATAATTGAGCCTTTCATCTACTTCAATGTTCTCCAATGGAACAATCATGTCTTCATCATTTAAGCACTTCCTCAAATGAGATACATGGAATGTCGGTTGAATTCCACTCAACTCATCTGGCAACTCCAATCTATAGGCCACCTCTCCTACTCGACCGATGATTCCGAAAAGGCCTATATATCTTGGGCTCAACTTGCCCTGCTTTCTGAATCTGATAATACCATTTCAAGGTAAGACCTTCAACATAGCCCGGTCACCCACCTAGAACTCAATTGGTCTACGTCGTTTATCCGCATACGACTTATGTCTATCTTTGGTTGCCTTCATGAAGGCTTTAATCTTTTCAAGTTTCTCAGTCGTAGCCTCGATTACCTTGACGCTTCCCAACTCTTTCTGACCAATGTCACCCCAACAAACGGCTGTTCTGCATCTCCTACCATATAGCATCTCATATGGTGGCATACCAATGCTGGCATGATAGCTGTTTATATGAGAATTCAGCTAACGGTAAGTGGTCGTCCTAAATTCCACCAAAATCGATTAAACATGCCCGAAGCATGTCCTCCAATGTCTGAATGGTCCTTTCTGACTGACCATCAGTTTGGGGATGATAAGCCTTGCTAATATGTAACCTCGTCCCCATGGCATCGTGAAATTTCTTCGAGAATTTAGACGTAAACCGGTGTCACGATCAGACACAATGGACACCGCACACCATGACGAGGTACAAAGTCCTTGATGAACAAGTCAGCCAACCTCTCAGATGAATATGTCTCATGGATCGGTAGGAAGTGAACACTCTTCATAAAGTGGTCAACAATCACCCATAGGCATCGTACCCCTTCGGAGTACGTGGTAGCTTTGTAATGAAATCCATGGTGATGTTCCCAATTCCATTTCGGTATATTCAAAGGTTGGCTTTCCATACGGCTTCTGATGTTCCGCCTTACTTGCAAACAAGTAAGGCACTTACTCACATACTTCGCCACGTTACATTTCATACCCGACCACCAATAATCTTTCTTCATGTCTTGATACATCTTTGTGGCACGAGGATGAATGGAGTATCGTGTCTTGTAAGCTTCATCCAAAATCCGCACACGTAGATTCCCGAAACAAGGAATCCACACCCGTCCAAATCGAGTTTTAACACCAAGCGTGTTCTAACCCAATTCTCCAACCAGACCTCTCATTCTTTCAGAGTTTAGATGATCTTCTTTTAATGCCTCATCCTGAAACTCCTTGACTTGCTTCATTACATCAGAGGTCATGATCAGTTGGTATGCTTTCACCCGAATCGCTCGGGCCTCTCCTTCCGGCTAAGAGCATCGGCCACCACGTTGGCTTTGCCCGGATGGTAATGGATTTCGCAATCATAATCCTTTATAAGCTCCAACCATTGCCTCTGCCTTATGTTCAGATCTTTTTGCTCGAAGAAGTACTTCAAGCTCTTGTGGTCCGTGAAAATGGCGCACTTCGTTCCGTACAGATAGTGCCTCCAAATCTTTAGTGCAAAGACCAAGACTGCTAGCTCCAGGTCATGAGTAGGGTAGTTGACTTCATGAACTTTCATATCGGGATGCATAGGCTATAACCTTCCCTCTTTGCATTAATACACACCCCAACCCCGAGTAAGAAGCATCAGAATATACCACCAAATCCTCGCTTCCTTCGGGTAACAACAAGACAGAAGCTTGAGTCAACCTCACTTTAACTCCTCTAACGCCTGTTCTTGGGCTTGACCCCATAAAAATTTACATCCTTTCGGGTCAACATGGTCAGGGAGAAGCAATCTTGAAAAGTCCTGAATGAACCTTTGATAATACCCTGCCAACCCAAGAAAACTACGAATCTCGGATGGCGTCCTTAGAGACTTCCATTGCATCATAGCCTCCACCTTAGCTGGGTCTACCATCATCCCATCGGGATTCACCACATGACCCAAGAATTGAACTTCACGCAACCAAAACACGCACTTGGAATTTTGCATACAACTTCTTCCTTGTTAACGTCTCCAGAACCTCCCGATTGTGGCCGGCATTCTCAATTTCAGTCATCAAATAAATCAGGATATCATCAATGACACAATCACTGATTTATCCAACATAGGTCGACACACACGGTTCATAGATCCATAAAAGCAGCTGGCGCATTGGTCAATCCAAACGACATAACGAGGAACTCATAGTGACCGTAGCGCATGCGAAAAGCTATTTTAGGGATATCCTGCTCCTTCACCTTTAGCTGATGGTAACTAGATCGAAGATCTATCCTTGAAAACAAACTAGCACCTTGGAGCTCATCAAACAGATCATCTATTCTTGGTAGGGGGTATCGGTTCTTCACCGTTAACTTGTTCAGCTGTTGGTAGTCAATACACATCCTCATACTACAGTCTTTCTTCTTCACAAACAGGACCGGAGCACGCCAAGGAGATACTCGGTCTAATGAACCCCTTATCGAGCAACTCTTGCAACTATTCAATGAGTTCTTTCATTTTTTGGGGGCTAATCGATCCGGTGCTTTGGCAACAGGTTGAGCATCGGGTATCAAGTCAATTTGGAACTCAATCTCGCGATCCGGTGGCACGCCGGGTAAGTCTTCCGGGAATACGTCTGGAAAGTCACACACAACTGGTACATCAGATTGTTGCGGTGCTGGCATGTCCACATCCTTTACGTAGGCCAAGTAGGCATTACATCCACGCCTCATGCACTTTCCCGCCACCGCCATCGAAATCATTTTCGGGATCATCGTGACGCTCTCCTTCAATCGTAACCAAACTCCCATCGGACGCAACTAATCGAATCATCTTCTTGCGGCACACAATATTTGCTTCATAGGTTGCTAGCCAGTCCATCCCTAGTACTACATCAAATCCACCTAGGGGTATCACGTGTAACCTAGCAGCAAACCTCTGACCTTCTAGTTCTATGGCACAGTCCTCTATCACATTAGTAATTCTAGTGGACTTACCGATAGCAGTTTTTGCATCAAATGATGCACTGACCTTTCTACTGATAATAGGCAACTTAGCATAGAAGGTAGTAGAAATAAAACTCCTACTAGCACCAGAATCAAACAATATAGAGCCACAAGTTTGGTTTACCAGAAACATACCTGACATAACATCGGGATCAGCTCTGGCTTCCTCCCGGGTCATGGTGTAAGCTCTAGCACCTGCCTTCTACTACCTCCTTCATCCGGCTTCTTCTCTGCCCCAGAGCTCTCTGCCCTCGGCTTCTTGCAGTCTCTAGCGATGTGGCCAGGCTGACCACACCTGAAGCATACGTTCATTCCCATTCTGCACTCCCCAGTAGCTCCCTTCCACATTCATCACACCTTCTCAGCCCTGATCCAGATATGACCACACGTCGATCACCCATCTTTTCCACCTTCTTGTTTGGAGCAGTTCTACCACATCCAAACTGTTTCCCATTCTAGTTTCGACTACCACCATCCTTCTTATCCACCTTAGCCACCACCACCTCGTGCTCATCGTATAATCTACCAGCCAAGCCAACTGCCGACCTGAAAGTGCTCGGCCGGACGGTAATCATATGCCTACGGATATCCGCCGGCAGCCCCTGGATGTATCTTTTAATCTTTCGTGACAATGGTGTCACTTGATCGGCACCAACTGTGCCAATTCATTGAATTAAGTGGTGTACTGCTGGTGTGTCATCGTTCCCGCCTCCAGCTACACGAAGTCTCTTTCTACCTTGTCCATTTCTCTGTGAGGACAGAATTCCTCGATCACTAGCTTCTTCAGTTCAGGGCATCTCATTCTTCCAATACCCTCGGCTTGGACAATGTTGTCCCACCAGCACAAAGCCGAGTCCACAAAGGAGTGGGTAGCGAATTTCACCTTCTGATCCTCACGACACTCACTGATATCGAGGACAACCTCCATCTCCCTTACCCACCGGTGAGCAGCTGCCGCAGTACCATTCCCATCGAAAGTAGGGGGCTTGCATCTCATAAACACCCCCTTGTTGCAGCCTCGGGTCACCTCCGGCGTAGGCTCTTCTTCCTCGTCCTCATCATCGGACGGAACCTTCTCAAGTCGGGCTATCTTCTTTCCCCCGTAGGTCCACTCCTTTCCTTTCTCTCTCCCTCTCTAACTGCCTTGATCGCTTTGGTCACCACAGACGGTAGAATCGTCTGCATGACCTGGTGAACCTCTTCCACCACAGCCTTCTTATCGAGGCTCTCAGATTGGCGCTCCCGTTGCCACCCTCTGGATGGGGTCTCTGGTTCTTCATGAACCACTTTCTCTACTCTGGTCTCCCTCTCTTGGGTCGTGGAGCAGCATCGTGACCTCCACCACGAGAGGCTTTTGAAGATCTACCGCCAACCATCCTCTATAAGCACCTATAAGATTCAAACACTAACACGGTCATTGAAGGTAATACTTAGTTTATGTCATGTATAGTAAGTCCCTAATTACAGTGGCCAGTTGTGATCAGCCACTTACTTTAATTTTCATACCCCAAGCATCTCCTATCCTGACTTAATCAGTATCTAAATCTACTAAGAGCACATAATCAAGTAGCATGCACACATAATACCGATTAACATTAGGAAAAGACATACCTGATGGCACGTAGCTACTCGGGCTGACATTCCTCCATTTGTTCCATTTTCAGTTTAAGTTTAGGTTTTAAAACTTTATTTTAACCCAATTCTCTTAAACTTTGGCTCTGATACCAACTTGTAAGGCCCCATTCCCGGAAACCTCACAGTTGGTCAATCATAGCAGTTAAAACATTAGACATTTCAATTAAACAAACTTAAGCAGCAGAAATAATTTATCAAAAGCCATTTATTTCATTTAAACCACTGTTGTTGAGCAATACATCATCGTTTAACTGATTACAAAACAACAGCTATGTTAGGATCAGTGACCTACGTTTGATTGATTAGAGAGTATTGCAACGGAAATCAAACAATGAATTAGACAATTCACAAGAACACAATTGATATTCAATATAAAAGTAAACGGTTATAGAGAGAGAATTCTGCGAAAGATATTTCATTCAATATGTGCTTTCGTGGTAACAGAATGTCACACGTACAATTAGGTCAACATCTCTTATATAGGAGATGTGACGTCTGCTGATGTCACTTGATAGTGACATCTAACAAAATTATTCAAACTACTGATAGTTAACACAACTACTGAAGATGTCAAACAGCTGACATCTTCTTACAAAAATACTAAGTGTTAACTATCACTACAACTACTGAAAAGAAAACTACTGAAACTACAAAGACTGAAGAACATGCTCTTCAGTCGTTTTACAAGTACTGAAATAAAGAAAAGAAAACTACTGAAAGGAAACCATCATAATAACTGAAGAATGCTTCTTTAGCTGAAGTACAAAGACTGAAGACAACAGCTGAAGACATCAGCTGATGACAACAGCTGAAGTTCAAGTACTAGTACTGAAGCCTTCAGAGTTTGTTACAACAGCTGAAGAAGCATTCTACAGTTATTGTGATGGTTTCCTTTCAGTAGTTTTCTTTTCTTTATTTCAGTACCTGTAAAATGACTGAAAAGCATGTTCTTCGGTCGTTGTAGTTTCAGTAGTTTCTTTTCAGTAGTTGTAGTGATAGTTAACACTTAGTATTTTTGTAAGAAGATGTCAGCTGTTTGACATCATCAGTAGTTGTGTTAACTATCAGTAGTTTGAATAATTTTGTTAGATGTCACTATCAAGTGACATCAGCAGACGTCACATCTCCTATATAAGAGATGTTGACCTAATTGTACGTGTGACATTCTGTTACCACGAAAACGCATATTGAATGAAATATCTTTCGCAGATTTCTCTCTCTCTATAACTGTTTACTTTTATATTGAATATCAATTGTGTTCTTGTGAATTGTCTAATTCATTGTTTGATTTCCGCTGCAATACTCTCTAATCAATCAAACGTAGATCACTGATCCTAACAAATGGTATCAGAGCTGGTTAATCATTGATCGATCCAACAATTGATCATTGAAACTGCTATTCGATATCTATGTTTCATTGAATTAGCATATATGCAAGAATTGGTTATAGGTTATTGAATTTCTGCTGCTTTCGTTTATTTACTTTGAGCTTTCTCTTGGTTCAATTTGGTTTGTTGTGTTTTGTTCTAAATTTGCTAAAGCTTAATTGATTTTGGTTGAATCTGAGAATGACTACTCCTTCTAATGACCCTCACAATACCAGTTCCTCAACCAAGCCTCCGATGCTGGTTAGGACTGAGTATAACATATGACAACGAAGGATGCTTCATCACCTGTCTGTTAACAGTTCAGTTCTTGGACATCTGTGGTACATGGTCCACACAAGCCTATGGTGAACAATCCGGAAACCAACCAAATGGTTCCGAAGAAGAAGAAGGAACAACACTCAGATGAGGATCAGAAACTGTTTGAGATTGATGATAAAGCGCATGGTATTCTGGCCATGGCTTTGCCTAATGAAATCTATTCAGGGCTTATGCATCATGAAACTGCTCATGACCTCTGGAATGCACTGAAGGAACAATTCGGTGGAACACATGTGGTTTTAGCAAACAACAGAGAAATCCTTGCCCAACAATATGAGACGTTCTCTCATACAAAGGGCGGGACACTGACTCAACAGTTTGAGCGTTTTTCTTGTTGATCTCTGAGCTGAAAATGGTCAAACAGGAATACACCAATAGCCAAATGAATAACAGATTCCTCAGATCACTGCTTGAGAGATGGACACATACACTATTGTCCTACGCTCCAGTGCAAATCTGGATAGCCTATCTCTCACCCAACTTCATGGGAAACTGCTTACATTCGAGAGAGATATAGAGAAGAAAAGGAAACTGGCATCATCCGGAAAGCTCACTGATGACTTTGTACCAGGGAATACTGCCTTGGTTGGTCATGAGTCAGAATATGCTGCATCTGAAAGCAATTATGATGAGCATATAGATTTCTCTTCAAACAGTTCTGATCATGCATTTGTTGGGGTTGATAGTCAATCTAGCTGTAATAGTGACAATTTATGCTTCATCATGGATGATCTAAAGGGTATTGCTGATGATGATTTAGAAGAGATGGATATTCTAAGCCAAATGGCCTTAGTTAATATCATATTTCAAAAGTTCCACAAGAGAACTGGCAGGAAATTTCCTGGACTCTCTGGCAAAACCAAAGTTGGTTTTGACAAGAGTAAGTTGAGGTGTCACAAATGCCAAAGGCTTGGACACTTTGCAAGAGAATGTAGATCAACTGGATCTAACTCCTGTGCACCCTTTGTGACTTTTCCAAGCACTAGTCCACAAAACAGAGGGCAACATCCTGCGAGTTCTGGTCATCATTCACACCCTGTATCTTCTGCATACTTTGTCCCTCAGGGTCCAATGTCATATCCATATCCCTTCTATTACATGCCTCAGCCAAATTCGGTTCAAGCTCATATTGCACAACAACCACAAGCATTACCTGAACCTCAACCTTCCCAATCTCATCAACAATCTCAACCTCAACAACATAGCTTTTTCACCCCAGGAGTTGTTGACTGGAGCAGTTTACCAGATGATATGTCTGGTCATGAACAACTGTTCTCTGGTGCTGGTCAACATGGTGGTGACAGTCCTTTTGGAAACCTTGCTCTTATGGCTCAAGAGTTTGCTGATACCTCATCCTCTAATGCCTCCACACCATAGGTATCACAGGTATCTTCTGAGGCCAAAGCCAAGTTATGTTCTGAATCATGCATAGCTGTATTTGCCTCTATTAGAGAAGCAAATGTAGCTTTAATTAACAAAAACATTGAGCTAGAACAAATAATTTCCAAAAGAAAAGCTGAATTTGAGTCTGTGCTTAATGATAAGAATGATGAGATTTACAAACATAAATGCCAAATCACTGATGATAAGGCTAGGGAAGAGGTACTTCTAGAGAAGTACAGAGACCTCAAAGAAACACTTGCAACTACCCAGGTAGAGTGTGATCAATGGGTACATTCTTGTAAGGGTTTTGAAATGCTTCTTAGTAAGCAGTCTGCTTCCAATGTGAAGTTTGGCATTGGTTATAATCACACTGCTCCTCCTACAGATTTTACTCCCAGAGCAGAGGTAAAATCTGATGGAGAAAGCAATAACCAATCCTTTTCATCATGTGATCTACTATCTGATACAACACCATCAGAGGTTGAAGTCAACATTAATTCCTCTCAGAACCTATCAGCTGATGTTGATGGTTCAAATGCTGACACTCACATGATCAAAAAGTTGATCACTCCAGGTGGTATTTCACAAAGTATTGAAAGTACCAAAGAGCATGTCATAACACCTGGAGAACAAACCCAAACTACTGCATGTACTAAAGGGAAGAAAGCTGTAAGTAGAAAGGGTGGGAAAACTACTGAAGAAGATATCAAGAAAGCATGTACTAAAGGAAAGAAAACTGCTAGTACTGATAGCAAACTGCTGAAGAATAAGTCTTTAGTAGTTTCATCTTCTTCAGCAGATGATCAACTTAAGATGAAGAAAAAGCCATGTGAAATATGTGGCTTATTCAATCATCTTACTGATGATTGCCAGTATAAAAAGGGCTCCAGACTCAAACATAATGAGAACATTAAAAAGGAAATGGATAAAATAAAAACTGAGTTTGAAACCAAATTTGTACGAGCAACATCAAAAGCTGTGACCCCTAAATCCAAAAAGAAATCCAAAAAGCAAGGGGTTAATCAGGCAACAGCTGAGGTTGCTCAAAGGGAGATGGTACAACACAGGAATCCATCAATCTCAAGCACTAATGTGTCTGATGAGCTGAAGGCTTTATCACAGAATCAGACACAACTTGTTATGATGGTTCAACATCTATTGGGGAGAGTCAACCAATTAGTTGCTCCTATGCTGAAACCACAGAGAAGAAAATCCATGCCAAAGGATTCTTCTTCTTCACCATCTTCATCTCCTCAGGCTGTTATTCATAGCAAATCTATTTGTTTACCATCTGTTGATGTGAATAGACCCAAAACCAAAAAGGTTTGGGTCTCAAAAACTAACTAATTGTTTATGGTTGCAGGTTCTTCAGCATGCCAAAGTAGCATCTGGTATGTAGACAGTGGAGGATCTATGCATATGACAGGGAACAACTCTCTTCTTCATGACTACTCTCAAGGAAAGAAGGGGTTTGTTTCTTTTGGCAATGATGCTAAGGGTTACATCATTGGCAAAGGCTTTGTATCCAATGGGGAAATAAAGTTTAATGGTGTTAATCATGTGGAAAATCTCAAATACAATCTCTTGAGTGTTAGTCAAATGTGTGATAAAGGACATGTTGCTCTTTTCACCAGTCAGAACTGCAGGATTCTGTCATCCAAAGTTCTGAATTGATTGATAAGGTGTTGGATGATTACACTCTCCTGAGGGCCAACAGGACAGGAAGAGTGTATGCCTTAGATCTTTCCAAGAAAATAGCTCTCAAAGGCCATCCTTGCCTATTTTCCAAAGCCTCTCCTCAGGAATCTAAACTGTGGCATAGAAGGCTTGGTCATGTTAATATCAAAAACATGAATCAGCTGATCCACAATAGTTTAGTGAGAGGTTTACCAATAAAGGAGTTCCACTGTGATGAAACCTGCACTGCTTGTTTAAAAGGAAAACAACACAAAGTCTCATTCCCTCCTATTGAAGAACCTAAGTCCACTGCCTGCTTGCAGTTACTGCACATGGATCTATTTGGTCCTGTGAGAGTGATGAGCATGGCAAAGAAGAAATACTGTCTGGTAATTGTGGATGATTACTCCAGATTTGTATGGACTTTCTTTCTGCATTCAAAGGATGAGGTTTCTCAGAAGATTATAAACTTTCTGTGTATGTTGAGAAGCAGTATTCCCTATCAGTCAAGTGTATAAGGAGTGATAATGGAACTGAATTCAGAAACCATACACTTGATGATTTTTATCTTTCAAAGGGAATCAAAAGGCAGTTTAGCATCCCAAGGACTCCAGAACAAAATGGAGTAGTGGATAGAAAGAACAGGACCCTAATTGAAGCTGCAAGTTCTATGTTGGCTGACTCTGGTTTGCCACTGAGCTTTTGGGCTGAAGCTGTTAACACAACTTGCTATGTGCAGAATAGAGTCTTAGTAAATCAGAGGTTGATGAAGACTCCATATGAAATTCTACATCACCTGGCTCCTCTAATTTCATTTTTTAGAGCCTTTCGGTGTCCCTGTTTCATTCTCAACACAAAGGATCAACTCCACAAATTTGATCCTAAGGTGGATGCAGGGTATTTTGTTGGTTATTCATCTACTTGCAAGGCATACAAAGTCTTCAACTGCAGAACAAAAATAGGTGAAGAGACTCTGCATGTGAAGTTTAATGAATCTCCAAAGGACAAGATTCCACAAAACCTTGTGGAGTTGTTTGATCTGGACATACTGCAATATGTTCCTTATCAACCTCCAGCTGTTGCAGATCATGTGGATAAATCATCTTCTGCAGCATGTCTTCCACCTGGTGGTATTGATGATCATGATAATATCAATACTCACCTATTCAATTTTAGTGATCAACTGCCTGAGTCTGCTAAACTTGATGTTCCTGTAGCTTCAGCAGTTCCATCCACAACAAATGCTGATGAGATATCTGATTCCTCTACATCTTTTGATTTACCATCTAATTCTTGGTTTCAAGAGTCTGCATCACCATCTGCTGCTGCTGAAGGTTCTCCAAACACTTGCACAGATCTCATTGTTTATCAAGAGCTGAAGAATCACCTAATGTCTCAAATTATTGGTGATTCAATGCTGGAGTTTCAACAAGAAGTCAATTGTCTAACTTCTGCTTCTATGCTTTCTTCGTCAGTCAGCTAGAGCCAAAGAACTATCATATTGCTTTGAGAGACAATGGATGGGTTGAAGCCATGCAGCTTGAGCTACTTCAGTTCAAGAAACAGCAAGTGTGGGAACTGATTCCTCTACCCCCAGGTAAGTGTGCAATAGGCACTAAATGGGTGTTTAGGAATAAAACTGATGAAAATGGGCTTATTGTTAAGAACAAGGCTAGACTGGTTGTACAAGGGTTTTCACAAGAAGAAGGTATTGATTATGATGAAACCTTTGCCCCTGTAGCCAGATTAGAGGCAATTAGATTGTTCTTAGCCTATGCTGCATTCCACAATCTTAAAGTTTTTCAAATGGATGTCAAAAGTGCATTTTTATATGGTAAAATAAAAGAAGAGGTTTATGTGAGTCAACCACCAGGTTTTGAGGATAATAAACATCCTGATTGGGTGTATAAACTTGATAAGGCTCTTTATGGGTTGAAGCAAGCTCCTAGAGCCTGGTATGAAACACTTTCCAATTTTCTTCTTAAAAATAATTTCACTAGAGGCTCCATAGATAAAACTTTGTTTATGAAGAAGGTGAATCAGCATAAGCTACTTGTTCAAATTTATGTTAATGATATTATTTTTGCATCCTCTGATCCCCAGTTGTGTGCTAATTTCACATGTTTAATGAAACAAAGGTTTGAAATGAGTGCAATGGGAGAATTACAGTTCTTTCTAGGCTTGCAAATCAAACAAAAGGCTGATGGAATCTTCATTCATCAGTCAAAATATACAAAAGATCTTTTCAATAAGTTTGATTTACAAAATTGTAAGCCCTGTTCTACTCCCATGTGCAACACCACACAACTGGCTGCACATCAGAAAGGTAAAGCTGTTTATGAAACACTTTACAAATGTATGATTGGGTCCTTGATGTACTTAACAGCTTCTAGACCAGATATCATGTTTGCAACTTGTGTTTGTGCTAGATTGCAGGCTGCTCCTAAAGAGTCTCATTTGATTGCAGTCAAGAGGATCTTTAGATATTTGCAAGGTACACAATCTCTGGGTTTATGGTATTCCACTGGACACTCTTGCAAATTAGTTGCTTTTTCAGATAGTGACTATGCAGGGTGTAAGTTAACAAGAAAGTCAACTTCTGGTAGATGTCAATTCCTAGGCAACTGTTTGATTTCTTGGCAGAGTAAGAAACAAACATCTATTGCTACATCCACTGCTGAAGCAGAGTACATTGCAGCTGCAAGTTGTACTTCTCAGGTACTCTGGCTTCAGAACCAACTTTTGGATTATGGCATTACAGAGACTAAGACTCCATTATTAATGGATAGTGCTTCAGCTCTATGCATTGTCAAAAATCCAGTCCAGCACTCTAGGACCAAACATATAGAGATCAGACATCATTTTATTAGGGACTGTTTTGAAAAAGGTCTGATTGATCCAAAGTTTGTGCCTAGTGCTGATGAGCTTGCAAACATTTTTACTAAGCCTTTGGACAGTTCAACTTTCCAAAACCTAGTGTTAAGGCTTGGTATGCTGCAGCTAGAATAAGTGATAACTACTGATGATCTCAGTAACTAAGTACTGATGATCATTAGTAACCATATCACATATAGTACTAATTTTGTTAAAACAACTAATCAAGTTACAACTACTGATGTAGTTATAACTACTGATATCAGTAAAAAAACAGATCATGTACTGATGTCCTATGAAACAACTGAAAACAGCAAAAAGACTGATGAGTAAGTGTTGAGGACAGTATGAAACAGCTGAAAAGCTAAGACCTGACGAAAACTACTGATGAGAACTTTCTCTTCAGTTGTTTCTACAACTACTGTTTCACCCTAAATAGCTGATGACAAAACCATGTCTTCAGTAGTTTCACAACTACTGATGCCTAACACCAAGTCCTCAGCTGTTTACAACAACTGATGACAAAACCATGTCTTCAGTAGTTCTACAACTACTGATGACTAAAACCAAGTTATGAGTTGTTTACAACACCTGAAGACAAAACCAAGGTTTTCAGTAGTTTCACAACTACTGATGACTATAACCAAGTCTTCAGTTGTTTTCAAACATCTGAAGCCAAAACCATGGTTTTCAGTAGTTTTATAACTGCAGATGCCTAAAACCAAGACTTCAGTTGTTTCAACCTCTGACCCTTCAGTTGTTTTCTAACCCTTACCCTATAAATACCTAATCTTACAGAGCATCATTATCTCAAAACCAAACGTTCAAAACCTCCAAATCTTCTCTCACATTAATGGCGACCATGAAGCTTAAACCAAGACACAACTGTGTTGCCTACCTTACCAAATCACCCTTCTGGACAAAGTTTGATAATGCCATTGATCTAATGGTCCATTCTCCCTACAAAACGGCCTTCCTTCTAAATCCTACTATTTATGCCGAATCCTTACATCAGTTCTGGACGAACGTCACCCTCATCACTGGGGAGAATGCCACCGACTCTCTCCGTTTGTTCGTCAACAACCGACCGCTGGTCATCACTCCAACAATCCTTCGCCAAACCCTACAACTGGATGATGCCACTTTCCCCGCTGGGTATCCAAAGGGCACCACTGATCTATCCTTTGCCCACCATGGATACCAGGGTAACCTCAGTGCCTCTACCATCCTGAAGAAGCATTTCCCTGATGTAGAATGCCTTATTTTTCATATGGTGAATGTATGCTTAGCTCCTAAGACTTCTTCTTGGGATCAAATGTCGACCAGGTGGCAGCAAGTATTATTCTCTATCCTTGAGCAACAAAACTTAAATTTTTCTGAAATAATATTTCTTGAACTTAAGGATATGGCCTCAAAACCTATTGCTAACCGATGGATATTATATCCTCGGTTCATCATGGCCATTATAGAGAACCAGCTGAAGGCTGAGGGACTTGTTGGCCTTGGAGTCCCTACCATGGCTGTATTGCCTGAGGTATACTCCAGGCACAACTCAGACCAATCACTCAAACAGGCTGCCAAGCTACGAAAACCCACGCAGCTGGAACCTACAGCCACCACCTCCAAATCCAAAGTCCCCACCAAACTAAATCCAAAAAGCCAAAAAAGGCTACTCAGGGAGATGAGTCCCCTGAGGATGCCCCTGTACCACAAACACAAGACACACATACTGGGTTTGACCCCCCAGTTATGTCAAAGACTCAACCTGCCAAAGCCGCACAGGTATCCTCTTAGCAGGATCCTGTTGTAACCAATATTGGGGATCCCACATTGCTGGAACCTATCTCAATTGAGAGGGTTACCATTGAAGCGCACCACTCACCCCGGGTGCAATTTGCTTCTACCCAATCTCCACATGCAACCGCCCCTCCAAGTCCTACACTTATTGTTGCACAAGTGCTGAGTCAGTTGCACTCCTTGAAAGATTTGATCTGCCCAAGATACATATAAAATTGATGTGGCTAGTGTGATATGATCCAAGTCGGGTCATACCCAATAACAAGCCTAACAAACACCGAAAGATAACTTATTTGTTGATAAGATCATAACAAATAATAAGTTACACTAATTTAGAAAATTGGATTTTCTGAATAATTACTTTTGTAGATGAACATCATTATATATAATGTAATTTGTTCATGAGGTTTTTCTTGTGCATTGTTTAAATTAGTTAAACAATAACAAAAGACTAGTTGTATGTGTTATAAAAATTAAATTGGTTTAATTTTACAAAAGGGTGGATTGTATGAATGGATTTTAATAAAAATGTTAGAAGAGGGACCAAGGGTTGCCCATTTCGGCCGCCCATTTTATGTCTTGGGAACCTCTTAATTGATGGTTCCAAGCACATGCACAACACTCTATCATTTTTCAGATTTCCATTCACACACTCAACCAAAACACAACACAAGAATCTCCTCTCTCTCTCCCTCTTTGATCACGGTTTGAAGATCTATTTTCAGCTTGAAAACTAAGGTTCAAGGCTGAAAAACAACACAAGAAAGAGAGAACTACACTTGTATTCAAAGCCTAGTAAAAAGGGAGTTGTTTGTCCAAGCTTGGGGTATCACTCCTTGAGGTTTTCTAGCTTGAAAACTTAGCCACATTGTCTCATTCACAGCTCTCTCTTCGGGTTTGAAGGTAGCTACAAAAGGTTGTATTCACTTCTTCCCTTTTATGTTCTTTTGTATGTATTGTGTATAAAGATCCATGGTTTGGGGTTCCTTGTTAAATGGGTTTAACAAATATATTATTAACATGTTTTAAACATTAAACCGCTGCGCGTTTATACATATATAATCTATGATATATGTGCTTTGATAAATATGTTGGAACCCCTACAATGGCATCAAGAGCCACTTATACATATGCATACATGTATTACCTTTGCTTTCTTTTGGACTGCCCAAACCGTGGGTTTTAAAGGCTGTTTTGGTGCCCCCTTTGATGTTTTAAAGATGCTATATTATGCATATTAGGATCTTTAAGACTCTAGTTTATTAGATTATTGTTTGCTGGACTAAAACCCATTTGTTCTTGGTTTATGTTGGCCAAAAACATGGGTTTTAAGGGGCTGCCAAAATCGACTTCTTATGTATGTTTGGATATATTGTTGTTGTTTATGCATAACAAAGCCTAGACCCCTTGGATTGTATGATTGATTGTCATGTTGTATTCATTTGGGCATGTAATAATTTAATTTTGTTTCAAGTCTAGTCTTGTAATTTATTTATTCACATGGTTTGTAATAAATAGATTAGGAGTTTATCTCTACTAGTAAAATGTATTAGGATACATATCTTGTAAGGAAGCTCAAGATCAAGACTTGAGAGAAAAAGGTGGACAAAGAGGATGCTTGAAGTTATGGTTTCAAGTGGGAGTCTTTTTGGGGTCAACCATGTGTCATGTTCTTAACCCTTAGGACAAGACCATTTGACACACTTGTTTTGGCTAAACAAGTGTGCTCAATTTAGTATGCTTTGTTATGCATATTTGAATGTTTTGTTTAATGTTTGGTTGAATGCATATGATGATGTTTGTTTTGATTATTTGGATGTGATTAACAAACCGTCACTAAAACAAACTATAAACATGTAATTGGTTCTCAAATCATTAAGCATAAATAGAATGGTTCTAACAAAGGAGTTAATGGTTTGTAAAATAAAAGGGGTTTTATTTAAAAGAACCAATAGGGTACCATATGGTTGAATGCATACAATCATATGGTACATAGACTTTTCTTAACAAGAATTATGAAATTGTATATCCCTTTTGAAAAACAAGTTAAACACCATCCTTTTACACAACACTTAGGTACTTGCAAACTCTTAGTGGGATAAAGGTCACCTAACCACTTTGAGGGAACTTGTGACTTGAGGTGAGAATACCATGTTTGTGGGATAAAGGTCACCTAACCACTCATGTTGTAAACTCACACGTGTGTGTAAGTAGGACGACTTGATTTATAAAATATATTGAATGGATCACCTAAAATGTGTTTTATAAAAGGTGTTGATGGGTAAACATGCCGTTATAAACATAAGATGTTCAAACGATCCCATACCACTAGAAGTTGCAATAGGTTGCAATTGTCATTTATGACTACCTTGTTTGTTTAAATAATGGGATAAAGGTCACCTAACCAATATTTAAATATAACGTTGGATTCTAAAATTTTGTTTATTAATAAGTCTATGAGACAAAAGGGTATTAATAAATGAAATATAATTATATCAACGATTACTAAAATGGAACTTTGTAAAATCTTGTAGATGGCCGACCACAACAATACTAATAATGATGTACCAAACCAAAGCAACCAATCCTTAAGGGCGATTCTTCAAAGGGATCGTCTAACGCCTAACAACTTCATGGATTGGTACCGCAACTTGAGAATTGTTCTCAAGCAAGAGAAGCGGGCCTACATCCTTGATGATCCCATCCCCGATGAACCTAACGAGGAGGATATAGAGGCCTATAATGATTGGGTGAAGTATGTGGAAGACTCCGTCCAAGTCTCTTGCCTTATGTTGGCAAGTATGACACCCGAGCTCCAAAAGGAGTATGAGCTCCATGGAGCCTATGACATGATCACTCAGTTGCGGGAAACGTTCCAGCAACAAGCAAGAGTGGAGCGCTTTGAAACGGTTCGAGCGCTTCATGCATGTCGGATGGAGGAATCCCAATCAGTTTCATCTTATGTTCTTAAGATGAAAAGCCACATCGACCGCCTTCAAAGGCTAAATTGTCCTGTCTCAAAAGAGTTGGCCACGGATTTGATCCTTAATGGCCTAACTAAAAGGTTTGAGGCATTCGTCATGAATTACAACATGAACGGATGGGACAAGAGCATAAATGAACTTCATTCGATGCTCAATCAGCTGAGGCGGGAATGGGTAAAAGGGTTTTACCCGTTCTCACCATTAATGAAGGTGGAAGAAAGAAAAGGTCTCTACCTCCTCCTAAGGCAAATGTTGCCAAAGGAAAGGGGCACATAAGAAAGGAAAGGGGAAGATGGTTGTTAGGCCGGAACCTCCAAAACCCAAGGAGAAGAAGCAAAAGGTTGCTGTGAACGACCCATGCTTCAAATGTGGTGAGATAGGGCATTGGATGAGAAATTGTCCAGTCTATCTCAAAGAGTTGAGAGAAAAGAGGGATGCGGGGCAAACCTCAGGTATAATATACATGATACATAGATAGAATTAAATGTTATTTCTTCTAACACATGGGTATTAGATACCGGATGTGGAACTCACATTTGCAATTTGTTGCAGGGGTTCAAAAGAAATGAACGTTATGAGAAAGGGGAAATAAGTCTCTTCATGGGCAATGGTGCAAAGGTTCATGTGGAAGCCCAAGGAGACTACATTTTGAAGCTTCCAAGTGGTTTGGAAGTTATTTTATGTAATGTATTATATGCTCCTAGTTTGACTAGGAACATAATTTCTGTTTCCCGTTTAAGACAATATGATTATGATTTCAAGTTTGTTGACAATGATATTCATGTTTCTTTAAATCATGTATTTTATTTTAAGGCTATACCTTGTAATGGTATTTATGAATTGGTTCATGAAAACACAACATATGATAGCTCAATATACCAAGCAACCACCAAAAGACTCAAACAAGATTTGAGTGATACCTATCTTGGCATTGTCGTCTTGGTCATATAAACAAGAAACGTATACAAACACTTCAAAAGAATGGTCTTTTAAACACAAATGAATGTGATTCATTTGATGTATGTGAATCTTGTTTACAGGGAAAAATGACTAAGGCACCCTTTAGTGGAACTAATGAAAGGGCAAAAGATTTATTAGGTATCATACATTCGGATGTATGTGGTCCTTTTAAGCCAATGACTAGGAATGGTGAAAGATACTTCATTACCTTTACCGACGATTATAGTCGCTATGGGTACGTGTATTTATTAAGACACAAAGATGAAGCTTTTGAAATGTTCAAAATCTTCAAGAATGAAGTAGAAAATCAACTCAACAAATCAATTAAAGTTCTCCGCACCGATAGGGGTGGTGAATACCTGAGTGATGTTTTTCAAGATCATCTTAGGAATTGTGGGATTGTCTCACAACTCACTCCACCTGGAACACCACAACATAATGGTGTGTCTGAGAGGAGGAATCGAACCTTATTGGATATGGTCCGATCTATGATGGCGCAAAGAAGCACATTGCCTCTATCATTTTGGGTTTCGCTTTGCTCTCCGCGGCTCGTATTCTGAATATGGCCCCAACCAAGAAGGTGAAAAGGACACCTTTTGAGATATGGCATGGAAGAGTTCCATCCCTATCATACTTAAGGGTTTGGGGTTGTGAGGCTTATGTTAAGACTCCCACCCCAAACAAATTAGAAGTCCGATCCACCAAGTGTATCTTTGTAGGATATCCTAGAGATTCTATGGGATATTATTTCTATGATCCACTGGAACAAAAGGTGTTTGTTTCCAGAAAGGGTGAGTTCTTAGAAGCCAAGTTCCTTATGGAAGGAGCTAGCAGTAGAACAGTGGATCTTGAGGAGGAACAAGAACCACAGCCTAATACACGTTTGGTTGAAACTAGCACTCAACATGAGGATGTTGAGGATGATCAAGCAGTTGATCAATACACACAAAACGTTCGCAGAAGTGGTAGAACTAGTAATCCACCTAAAAGATACGGATTTTTCATGGATGGATGCTATGTGGTAGATTCAGATGAACCAACCACATATGATGATGGTGTCCAATTTGGATTGTGACAAATGGCTTGAGGCCATGAACGTTGAAATGCAATCCATGTATGACAATCAAGTTTGGGAACTTGTTGTACCACCTCACAATTCCAAAGTAGTTGGAAGTAAGTGGGTTTTCAAGAAGAAAACCGATATGCATGGAAACTTGGATACTTACAAAGCTAGACTTGTAGCAAAAGGTTTCACTCAAACTCAAGGGGTTGATTATGATGAAACCTTCTCACTGTTGCTATGCTTAAGTCTATAAGGATATTGTTTGCCATAGCAGCTCATTATGATTATGAGATTTGGCAAATGGATGTCAAAACCGCTTTCCTAAATGGATATCTTGAGGAAGATGTCTATATGGTTCAGCCTGAAGGTTTTGTTGATCCAAAACATCCTAACAAAGTATGCAAGTTAAAGAAATCAATCTATGGATTGAAACAAGCATCGAGAAGTTGGAATCACCGTTTTGATGATGAAGTAAAGAAATTTGGCTTCATCAAAAACGCTGATGAGGCTTGTGTGTATAAAAAGGCTAGTGGGAGCACAATAACCTTCCTAGTATTGTATGTTGATGACATACTACTATTTGGAAATGACATTCCAACCATGGAAGGTGTAAAAACTGGCTTGGAAGTTGTTTTTCCATCAAGGATCTTGGTGAAGCCGCCTATATTCTGGGAATAAAGATCTATAGGGATAGATCAAGGCGACTGATTGGTTTGAATCAAAGTGCATACATTGACAAAATCTTGAAAAGGTTCAAGATGGAAAACTCTAAGAAAGGTACTGTACCTATTCAAAGAGGGACAATATTGAGTACAACCAATGTCCAAGCTCCAAGGAGGAGCAAAATAGGATGAAGGCAATCCCATATGCATCTGCTATAGGATCCATCATGTATGCAATGATATGCACTAGACCGGACGTGTCATACGCTTTAAGCATGACAAGTAGATACCAGCAAAATCCTGGTGATAATCATTGGATGGCTGTCAAGAACATTCTGAAATACCTAAGGAGGACTAAAGACATGTTTTTGATCTACGGGTCTGGTGAAGAGGAACTGGTTGTAAAAGGTTACACGGATGCGAGTTTCCAAACCGATCGAGATGATTCACGATCTCAATCAGGGTACATCTTTATTCTAAATGGGGGAGCTGTTTCTTGGAAAAGCTCAAAGCAAGAAGTCGTAGCGTTGTCCACTACAGAGTCAGAATACGTCGCCGCTTCAATGGCAGCACAGGAAGCTGCATGGCTGAAGAAATTCATAGCCGATCTAGGGGTAGTCCCTTCCATTCAGGATCCCCTAGAGATCTTTTGTGACAACGAAGGTACGATTGCTCAAATCAAGGAACCTCGTGCTCATCAAAAGACTCGGCACATTGAACGGAGATTCAACTACATAAGGGAAGTTGAGAAAGGGAAAGATATGTATTCGCAAAGTCCACACTGATAAAAACATTGCGGATCCACTCACAAAACTCCTTGAAAAGGCAAAGCATGAAGGTCATGCTTGTGCCATGGGACTTAGATATTCTAGTGACTGGGTTTAATGTTGTACTTTATATTTGAATATTGGAACTTATGTTATTTGACTAATTACATGGTTATAATATTCAATTGTTCTTCTATTTTAGCATGTTTAAATCCGTGAATAAATAACTTATTCTAAACGTTCGTAGTCGATCATACTTGTGGGAACAATTATGAATATAAGACTATAATGAACTTGGATTGGTTGATATTCATAAGGTATGAATATAGAGCAAGAGGTTGCTAGCAAGGTTCATTGATATCTATGGGATATAGATATTGGACTGACCCGCACTCAATTATTTCTGCATGGAATCTTTGTGATTAGTCATAAGAATATTGAGTAAAGGCGAATATCATAGTATCCTCAGACCTGAGATACATATTGGGTCTTGATATTCACCGAATATTGTATTTTGACTTAGTTCTTTGCTGTTCTGAAAAATTGGCAGTACATAAGGCTGAGTTCAGGTATGATACGAAGTGATTGTGAGAGACGTATGTAGTCAAGATGGGATTTGTTCCTCTTATTCGTTGAGAGTTAGATGTCTAAGGCCTATTGAAGTTAAATCATCAGAGAATGACAATTCTGTGTCTCTTGGATTTAACATGACATCTGAACAAAAGGATAAATGATAAGTTCACCTAAAACATATTCAAGTAAGGTACTTGAAAAGGATGATGTTATTGAATGGCACTTAGTCATATACATTAGGGGTAGCAAACCGTTGCTAGGCGTTATTTGCTGCTTGCATCAATCTTCTATGAATCTTGTGCAAGTGGGAGATTGAAAGATTTGATCTGCCCAAGATACATATAAAATTGATGTGGCTAGTGTGATATGATCCAAGTCGGGTCATACCCAATAACAAGCCTAACAAACACCGAAAGATAACTTATTTGTTGATAAGATCATAACAAATAATAAGTTACACTAATTTAGAAAATTGGATTTTCTGAAAATTACTTTTGTAGATGAACATCATTATATATAATGTAATTTGTTCATGAGGTTTTTCTTGTGCATTGTTTAAATTAGTTAAACAATAACAAAAGACTAGTTGTATGTGTTATAAAAATTAAATTGGTTTAATTTTACAAAAGGGTGGATTGTATGAATGGATTTTAATAAAAATTTGAATTAGAGAGGGAAGGGTTGCCCATTTCGGCCGCCCATTTTATGTCTTGGGAACCTCTTAATTGATGGTTCCAAGCACATGCACAACACTCTATCATTTTTCAGATTTCCATTCACACACTCAACCAAAACACAACACAAGAATCTCCTCTCTCTCTCCCTCTTTGATCACGGTTTGAAGATCTATTTTCAGCTTGAAAACTAAGGTTCAAGGCTGAAAAACAACACAAGAAAGAGAGAACTACACTTGTATTCAAAGCCTAGTAAAAAGGGAGTTGTTTGTTCAAGCTTGGGGTATCACTCCTTGAGGTTTTCTAGCTTGAAAACTTAGCCACATTGTCTCATTCCACAGCTCTCTCTTCGGGTTTGAAGGTAGCTACAAAAGGTTGTATTCACTTCTTCCCTTTTATGTCTTTTGTATGTATTGTGTATAAAGATCCATGGTTTGGGGTTCCTTGTTAAATGGGTTTAACAAATATATTATTAACATGTTTTAAACATTAAATCCGCTGCGCGTTTATACATATATAATCTATGATATATGTGCTTTGATAAATATGTTGGAACCCCTACACTCCTCCCCCCTCCCCAGAAACCACTTACAACTAGGCATACCTCAACCATTGAGGGGGAGGACCAAAGTGCTTCTGATAACCCACAACACAGGGGTTACAATGTTCCATCTCCAAGTGTAGAAAAGGAGATTGGAACTTCTGGTGAGGCTGCCACTTCTCCTGCTTCAGCATATGATCAGGATGAAGTTGGTAACATCCATAAGACCTCCCCAGAGGCAACTGCTGATGAAGGACATGGTCCTGAGGCAGGAAGTCCCCAGTACCATGACCAAGGGGCACATGCTACTACTGATCTACACTCAGAGCATGTTCATCCTGATTCTATCAGGAGGTCAAGTGATTCAGTAAACACTGATGATGACCTGGGCTTCTTTTATGATGTTTTAGCCCAAAACACCATCCTCGAGGATGAGGTGCACAGACTCAAAAAGCTGCTTGCCAAAATTTCTCAGGATCAAAGACCATCTAACCCTCAAACCCCACAGATGGCACCTTCCTCTGAAGGTCTCCCATACACAGAGCCACTCCAAAACACTCAGCCACTTGCCTTTGCTTCTGGCACTATTTCTCAGGGACAGAACCCCCCTGAGCAAATAGATGCTATCTTTCAACATTCCTTACCTCTCATCACACCAATTATCACTGATATAGTGATTAAAACCCTTGATGAGAGGCTTCCCTCAGTTATACAACCTTGATAGAGGATGTTGTGAGCAAAAGGCTTTCTGACAATCATACTCTTGCAACCAATGCAACCAAAAAGGGGGAGATTCAGTCAGTGAAAGCAAAAAGAAAGAGAACTACAGATAGGAAAGAGACTGAGAAGGAGAAGGAGAAGGAAGCTGACATGGAGAAAGTGACTGAAAGTACTAAAGACTTTCATGTCACATACAAGAAAAGGAAGAATGAAAAGGAGACTGACTTGGAGACAATAGTGAAGGAGGCTGATGCCGAACACAGTCGATCAATGGATAATATCATTGATCAGTTGTTTAGGCAAGGTCACGACACTGAAAAACTTGACTCAGAAATCAGAAGATTGGAGATTGAAGAAATCCAAGCTAGATGGGCATGTTATGAAGTGTTGGAGAGGGAAAGGCTGGAAATCATGATCAGGTTCATACCTAAGTATCTTGGTAGATCATTGATTGAAATCAAGGCATGGTCCAGGGACAGCATCTTGGCAATAACCACCACGATCTGTTCGTCTGAAGTATATACCAAAGGATTGGTTATTGAAGCCTTAAATGAAGCTGGTGCTAGGAGCAGGACTGAACTAGTCAAGCAATCTAAAGCCGCACTCACATCCAAAATGCTAGAACAGCCTGTCAACATTCCCACACCAAAATCACCAAAACAAAAACCCACTAAAACAATCCCTTTACCCCAAAAACCACCACAACCACAACCCACCAAACCAATTCCCTTACCCTCAAAACCAATAGCCGATGATGTACCCCAGAAGAGGAAGAGAAGGGTACTGAGGCTCGAAGAAGATGAAGAAGATAATGATAAAGATGAAGATAGGCTGCCACTCTCAGCTGTTATACAGTTGTCTAAGGCCACAAGTCACCCTCCAACAGTTACTCCTGAGTCTCAAAGGTAAACTGTGAAAGTGATGTTAGAAAAAGAAGAGCTTCACAAACAACATGATGAGGAACTGTTAAGAAGGGTTGACAAAGCATATGCTGCCACATCTTCAATCATCAACATGAAGAAGCATGCTCTCAGGTTATACACTCTCAAACATACCTTTCAATATCAAAAGGATAGAGTGAGGATTTGGTCTGATCCCAGGGTGTCTCATAGAATTCAAAAGAAAAACATTCCACAGAGATACATTGGCCAAGTAAAGAAGATTGTAGATGAAGTGATCTCACTGGTCTTTGTAGTATCACCCTGGGAAATCCTAGATGACTTCAAGAAAGCCTATAAAGCTAAACTGACCCCACAAAAGATGCTGGAGAATAAAATGGTGAAAAAGGGGTTAGTATATAGGAGGCTTGAGGAAGTTAGAAAGAATGAGCTCTAGTTGTTCTTAGAGGGTAATCACCCAGATGAATTTGCTTATAGAGTAATAACAACTGTGGAACTCAAAAATGGGAAGCAGGTCAAATACCTATCTGAGTATTATGGGCCAGAATCACTTTTTGAAGGAGTAGCAGAAGAGCTTACCATGGAGGAACAAATAACCTTCCTTGAGGCCTATACAAGGGAGTCATACAGACTCATAGTTGAGAAGTAGATCTCATGGATGGGGTAACAGCTCTGTGTCCAGTTCCCCAAGACCGAGTTCCCATTCATCCTTTGCCAAACAGATCATTGAGACTTCTTCCCAGGCCTGTGCTTACAAGGGTCACTTCTGAGCTGATCTAGAAGACAAAAAGACCAATCTTTCTGCCATAATAAGTGGGACATCTTCAATAAGATTAGAGGTTTTGCCTACATTGGTTCAGGGGGAGTTTGTTAGACCAAAAGAACCAATGAGCCTGATCAGAAAGACCTCTAAGTCCCACAGACATCACAACAACTGCTGAAGACTTGATAAGCTGTTTGACAAAATCTGAAGAGCAACAGCTGAAGAACAAAGTACTGAAGACTTCAACAGCTGAAGACCAAAGTCTGAAGATCAACAGCTAAAGACTAAAGTACTGAAGACTTCAAAATCTGAAGACTAAAGTACTGAAGACTTCAACAGTTGAAGACCAAAGTCTGAAGATGAACAGCTGAAGACTAAAGTACTGAAGATCAACAGCTGAAGTACAAAGACTGAAGACAATAGCTGAAGACATCAGCTGATGACAACAGCTGAAGTTCATGTACAAGTACTGAAGCCTTCATAGTTTGTTACAACAGCTGAAGAAGCATTCTTCAGTTATTGTGATGGTTTCCTTTCAGTAGTTTTCTTTTCTTTATTTCAGTACTTGTAAAACGACTGAAGAGCATGTTCTTCAGTCGTTGTAGTTTCAGTAGTTTCTTTTCAGTAGTTGTAGTGATAGTTAACACTTAGTATTTTTGTAAGAAGATGTCAGCTGTTTGACATCTTCAGTAGTTGTGTTAACTATTAGTAGTTTGAATAATTTTGTTAGATGTCACTATCAAGTGACATCAGCAGACGCCACATCTTCTATATAAGAGATGTTGACCTAATTGTACGTGTGACATTCTGTTACCACGAAAGTGCATATTGAATGAAATATCTTTCGCAGAATTCTCTCTCTCTATAACCATTTACTTTTATATTGAATATCAATTGTGTTCTTGTGAATTGTCTAATTCATTGTTTGATTTCCGCTGCAATACTCTCCAATCAATCAAACGTAGATCACTGATCCTAACAAGCTACATAAAATACGAATGGATGTCAGACTTTTCCTGTCGAGTAGCTTCACCCTCGTGCCATCCTCAGTAATAGTTAGCTGCCAACTGAAATTGTGTAAAAGTCAGCGTTGCTGAGTGAGCTCTAGTCTTATTAGTAATAAAATACTTTCTATATGTTCTATACGAAAATACTCATTTCAATAAAATACAACTCCGTACTGTATATGCGAGCACACACCAACTATATGAACAAATATTGTTCGTTTTCTTTACTGTATGCCTTGTGTGTACTGTATACTTTTATCTTTATGTTTCACTTTCTGTATGGACTAGTGAGCAATACCCCAACTATATGCACAATGGAAAACGGGTGATGGGCCATCTATATCCCTCGAAAGGGTCAACTGTATCCCTCAAAAGGGTCAACTATATCCCCCGAAAGGGTCAACTGTATCCCCCAAAAGGGTCAACTCTATCCCCCGAAAGGGTCAATTGTATCCCGCGAAAGGGTTAACTATATCCCCCGAAAGGGTTAACTATATCCCCCGAAAGGGTTCTGTGTACTATGTACAAGGCCAACCCAATCACCCAGGACACGCTGCAAAGGTTCTGCCAATCTCAATTGATTGACCCTGTGTGCATAATAGGGTAGCTAACCCGCCGCACAGTTGAGCTAACGACAACATGGTCGTGTACCTCCTATAAGCTTTCAAGACTTGTTAACATTTTCATTAATGTTCCTTTTCTTTTCTTTATTTCTCTTTCACTTTATTACTGTGATATACTTTAGGTTATGATAATAACATACCACGTAAAGTCACATACTATAAGTAATAATAATAATAGCAATAACAATAATAATGAACAATCATAAGTAATCATATCATGCATGAAACATCATCATTAATAAGCCCTTAGTCAACCTCGGTCAAAACCCTAAAGCACAGACTCCTAGAAAATTCTATAAAATTTTCTAACTGCTTAGTCGCATGGGAACTATTTGGGCGCATGAGCCCTGTTCGGGCGTTTCATCACTATATAGGCGCATCAGCCAACACTTAAACATTTTCACTTTAGGTGCATGAACTATTCAGGCGCATGGGCACTATTTGTGCGTATGAACACTTAGGCGCATGGGTTATTCGGACGCATAGACACTTAGGCGCATGAGCCACTTGGGCGCATGGGCACTATTGGGGTGCATGACCCTACACTTAGTCGTCCGGCTAACAATTTTAGGCGCATGGGCCACTGTTCAGGCGCATGGGCTGTACTTAAACATTTCTAACGTAATCTTAGGCGCATGGGCTACTGTTTTGGCGCATGGGCTGTACTTAAACATTTCTAAGGTAATCTTAGGCGCATGGGCTACTGTTTAGGCGCATGGATTACACTTAATTCATTCTAAGGCATTTTCAGGTGCATGAGCCTTATCTAGGTGCATGGATCTTCTGTTCAACATGTTTCTAGTATATTTTCAACCCAATCATCAAATCCATCTGTTCAAAGGTTAATGTGGCTATTCTAAATATGAACAACCTATGAGCATTCAAGAATCACATTCAACCATGCACAATGCATACGGGCATACATACTCAAACATTGGAAAATCATATAAATACATTTTCAGCCCCAAAGATGTTTGAAAACAAGTAAAAACCAGGGTCTAGAACTCACCTGGTGCAACTTGGGTGTTCTTCCTTTTAACTCGCTTGCAAAGAGTTCAAAACACCTAGAAACAACATCCAAAAAACACACACAACCCATAAGCACAAACACATAACCGGGATAAAACCCGTCATAAACACATAAAAACCACGAATTCTTAACTTGAATTCGTTCAGTTCTTCTTCTTCTTTCACTAGCCGAGAGTTCTCTCCTGCTCTCTCTCTCTAGAACCAAAGATATGTTGATGTGAAGTGAGGGTGGGCGGCCATGCCCACATTTACACCAACTTTTCAAAGATTTTTGTCCTTCTTAGACTTTTAGTCCCTCCACTTGGACTTAATTGCCTTTCTTTCTTCTATTTGTAACCGGGTGTTACAAATACATACAAACTACCTTTGTAGAGCTGATGAAAAATGTGAAAATGATGAAGAGAATGAGGTTCTTGAATGACCAAAACACCAAGGAGAGGTGTCCTCAAGCTTTCATACCCACAAGCATCAAGCAAACACCTTGCTGCTAGGATTTGAACACCAAAAAAAACAAAGAAGAAACTGCCGAAAGCCACCTTCCAACCGTGAGTTTCTTGAAGAAGAAAAGGAGTCATGATTGATCAAGAACATGGCTTTAATAATTAAATCATCAGTTTGAGCCTTGGATTCCATTTCTTCAACTGGTTTTTCAGGCATTAGTGACTATCCATATCAACATCCTGTGTAACATCATATCCTCCAGCAATCTCTCCTTCTTTGAAATCAAGTACACCAGCTAATTTCTTCAATTGAGCTTTAGCATGCTCATGCTCTTCCAGAAAATTAGCAATTGCTGCCAGGCTTCTAGGGTCATCTTTTTGTTTCTTAAATGTTTCTTCCTCAACCACTGGTCTCTTACCCTTAGCCTTTTCAGCTAACTATTTTCTTTTTCTTGAGTGTATCCCTGTGCCACTAGTCTTGCTTTGTTTCTGATGACGATCCCTTTATCATCAGTCTTGAGTTGTGGGCTTGAAGGTTTAACTTTTTCTACCACTTCAGGTACTTTTTCAGGTGTGATTGGCTCTTGATCATTAAGTTCAAGTTTCTCCTCCTCTTTCTTTTATGTTTCGTTTTCTTTTTCTTTTTCTTTTTCATACATCTCTCTTATTGTTTCTTTGTGTTCTTTAGATAAAGACACAGTAGGGACAATCTGCATGGTCAACTCCTTCTCCAAAGGAACTCGTGACTTAGGGATGAATACAATAGGCTCTAAATCAGTCCTTTGATTGGTTACAACTTCCCAAAAGTCATCATCTATACTGAATTTTTCAGATGAAAAACTATCTAATGCACTAAAAAGTTCTTCAAATTCCGCTTTCTCAGTGTGAGAATCATCTGTGTTTCCAAAGTATACCACCATTTCTAGACTTTGTTCCTTAAGCTTTGTTTGACTTGTATCACCTTCTAGTTCTTCCTTTTCAGAAACAGACTTGTTATCATCCTTATCAACCTTTTCTTGTTCATCTTCTTTTCATCATCCACTTCACTTCTTTGAATCTCAATTATCAGTTCAAGTTCAAAGATCCTTTTGTTTTGTCTTTGAAGCTGTTTTTCAAGACTAGAAATGAGTTCTGCTTGTTCCTGAATGATATTCTCTTGTTCCTCCATTGCTATGGTTTGAATAGCCAGAGTGTCAACATGACCACTGACTTCTTCTTTGGAATGGTTTAGTGAAGCTTTTAAGTACTCAATCTCTTTGTTTTTTCCTTTCTTTCAACTTCATATTTTTCTTTCAACTCTTTCAATTCATTCTCTTTCTCATCAAGCTGTAAAATTATGTCATTAATGATTCCAGCTCTCTTATTTAAAGTCCTTTCCACCCTTTCTAATTTCTGTAATAGCTCAGATATTAGTTCATCCTTTTCATTAGGCCTGTTGATATTAGATTAAGCATAGCTCTCTGAAGGAGCAGCCTTAAGAGTTGCTTTCTTTGAAGGGACTTGATCATGGTGATCCTCCTCATAAGAAGATGATTTGGATGATTTAGAAGCACTAGTTGATCCTTCAACTTTAGCAGGGTGATCATGGGATGATGGCAAAGGTTGGCATGGCAAAATAGGTGATTGATGTGGTGGTGATATTGGTGAAGGTTGAGGGGTGTTTGTGGTGTTGGTTATGGTGATGGTTGTGGAGTTGGTTGTGGTGATGGTTGAGGTGATGGTTGAGGAGTTGGTTGTGGTGATGGTTGTGGTGATGGTTGTGGAGTTGGTTGTGATGATGGTTGATGTGATGGTTGTGATGCTAGTTGTGGTGATTGTTGTGGAGTTGGTTGTGGTGATGGTTGAGGTGATGGTTGTGGTGATGGTTGTGGTGAATGTTGTGGAGTTGGTTGTGGTAATGGTTGTGGTTATGCTTGACCTTCTAGATTTAATTGCTGAATTATCCAAGGAAGAAGAGATGAGTGAGCACCACTGTAAAAGTTTCTGGGTCCCTCTTTTTAATGTATTTGTAGGATCTTGCATCATAGTGAGGAATATCAAGCATAGGTCCTTCATTAGCAATGTCAGGGAATGATTCATTAATTAGACATTGAATGAATCTTGGATAGATGAGGAACTTGTATCTTCTTCCTTCTTGGATGTTTGAAATCAGGCCATTGAAAACATATGCAGACATATTAAATGGCCTGTTGGTGCAGAGAGCAGAAACTGCAGAGGATGTGAGGATAGGAATGTCATTCCATCCTGTTTTTCTCTTGGACAGACAGTGTTGGAACATATGAATTACAAATCTCCAAGGTAGATCCACTAATCCTTTAACAATCTGTTTTGCTTAATATCCTCCTTCATAACCACTTTCAACAAAAAATGTGGTTATTTCTTCATCATCTAGCTCCAGAGGATCATTAGCATCATCACCAAATTGTAAGCATCTTCTAACAGAATCTTCAGTGATACTCAAAGTAAGCTCATTGTTGATTCTCCCAGTTAATGTTCTAACACCATCTGCTTCAACTACCTCAGCTGAGTCCCAGAATGACCTGATGAGATTCTCATAGATTGTGGGTCTCATAGTGATGGCATAGGCTACCCTTGTGGAAGATAAGAATCTAATCATATCTCTAAGTCCTTCAGCTTCAGGCACATCAGGGTTTAAATAACCGCTGACATTATGGAGCTTGCTCCATGTAAGATTTGCCATGTAATCTGCACACGAGACATGTGTGTTAGTTATCGGTTTGACTTTAAATGGACAAGGATGACTGCTTGTCATTTCTGTTGCATTGTTGTCATAGCAAATGGTGAGTTTGTCATTTAACAATCATAGTTTCAATTTTTGAACCATCAATGAGATATTGTTAATTGATTTGTTACAAATGTTTCATTTTTTAGCATGCTCTGTTCTTACAACAAACATGAATATCAAGATTTTCCTGATGGTAAAAATTTCTGTTGGTTTGCATGCTTATTGAAGTCGAAAAGGTGTATTATGTTACATCAATAAAACATGTTTTTGTGTTCTTCATTATCAGTTGGTTCATTGACTGATTTAGGTTTAACATTCAGACACTTAGGTCTTGATGAAAATTTTTATGGAAGTTTCACATTGTTTCTGATACGAATGTGGTTTTAGAATCAATAACAAGAGTCTATTGAGTAGAATCACATGAAAATCTTTGATTGTTTACGATGAAGATGATCGAAGATGGTGTACTGTACGTTTGCGCTCGTCTCATTTGTCTCACTATAAAGTCTCTCAAATTTGAAAAGTATTAAATGACCGTTTGAATTCCATTAAATAGTCAAGTAATACATTTTGAAAGATTTTACAAGTTTAAGAGCAAATACGATCATCACTGTATCAAATGCGGAAGGGTTAATTTTTGACTTTTGGTCATCCGCATTTGTTAACTGTAGCAAATACGGACGACAAACTTTTGACTTTGATTATCTGCATTTGGCTACTATTGTAAATACAGAAGTTTTGTTTCTTATTTTTATTCTTTCCGTATTTGTATACTGTTGCAAATACGGAAGTTAGAACTTGAAACCTTTGACTATCCGCATTTGTGTTGTAGTAAATGCGGAAGAATAACTTGTGATTATGTTCATGAGCATTCATTATAACAAATGCGGTAGAGTTGTTACTTGTTTCATCCTATCCGTATTTGTACACAGTAGCAAATGTGATAGAACAAAGTCGATCTACAATTGTGCGAGTACACAAATGCGGTTGACAACACTTGGTTAGCATTGCACTGTAGCAAATGCGAGAGAGATGTTCATCCGCATTTGACTCCTGTAGCAAATGCGGTAGAGTAAAATCCACATTTACTTCACACACTAATGCGGTAGAGTAAAATCATTGTCTGCATTAGTTGCAATTGAAACTATACTGTTACCCGCATTAGTTACATGCATGGGTTACCTCACCCGCATTAACCAATGCACTTACCTGCATCAGCTTTTGAACTTAATCAAAATTTAATGTGATTGAATTGATTATTCATCTTATGAAGATTTGTCCTTGATTGATTTTTCTTATGAAGTTGAATTTTGAAGTTGTCAATTCTTGCTTGGATTGACTTGTATGTCACAATTGATACAAGTTTCCCAATTTTGACAGATCTTGGACTTATCATGCTTCTAAGAATCTGCAAAAGCTGAGATATAATGGTATGACTTATTGCAACAACACCAACCAATATTTTTATTGTTTTTCAAAGTTAAGCTAAGAAACAAAAATTTGGACTTACTCAAAATATTTTATATTACACCCCTAAAGTTTATATCCACATTTGGATAGAAACTTTAAAGATTTAAAACCTTTTGAATATTAATTTGATTATTAATAATGAAGAGAATTATCTCTTTGTTGGGATCATATCAGTCTTACATTACACTAGTTCATCCTTTATGATTAAATGGACATGATCATGAACTTGAAGATTGAAGGTATGTTTGTCCTCTTAAACTCATACCTGGTTGATATTTTGATGCAAATGACTTTATCATGTTTTGGTTGATTTAATTATTGAATGTGTACCTCACACACATAAGCATGGAATGATCAACCCTCCTTATACAATGCATGGTGGAATTTTTTCACAGCTTTTCTTACGAGGTTACTTAAGTTATGAAATCTTATTTTCACTGATCCTCATTGGGATTCTTTTAATATGATCCTTTTTCATGTTTATCCACATTGGGATTCTTTTCACTTCATTTTGGAAGGTGATCCATGATAGGATTCTTTTGTTCATTCACTTGGAATGTATTACTTTGTTGATTCATCCAATTATGGATGTGTTCCACATTGGGAATCTTTTGGATCATAACATCTGGACTATGTGCAAGTTTCATCAAGTCTTTGCTCAGCAAAACAAAGATGAAACATGATTTGGTGAAAGAGATTCATAAAGTATCATTTCCTTGTGTGTTTAGGCTACTACACACATATGCATTCAGATAAGCGAATACATAACTGTACTTTGTGATAAGTGTTTCACAATTGAATAAGTCTTTAATTCATCACTGCATGTATCTTTTCTTCCAAGTTGAGCCTACCAACATATCTGGTAAGTCATTTCAGTCTTTCACATTTTGAAATTAAGCACAGTGAATGATATAACGACTATAATTATATCATTTACCAAAGAATTCTCTTCTTCATCAAATTTGATTTCTTTTTGTGGTTTTCGGATGTTTTTAATTGTTTTTGATGTTTTTCATGGTTTTTACTCAAGGTTAATCATGCTAATTGACTGAACCAGAAATTCAAACCTACTAGGTTCAAATGCCTTGGTAAACAAATCAGTTAATTGATTTTTAGTTAGTACTTGAATCAATTTGATTAACCCCTTTTCAGCACAGTCTCTCATAAAGTGATATCTAATCTCAATATGTTTTGTTTTCGAGTACTGAACTGGATTATTAGTTATAAAGACAGCAGCTGTGTTGTCAATAGAAATTACTGTGTGCAAGAAGTTCAATCCATAATCAAGCATCTGGTTTTGAATCCAGAGAACTTGAGAGCAGCATGTTCATACAGCAGTATACTCAGCTTCTGGTGTGGACACAGATACATTTGTCTGCTTCTTGCATTGCTAGGATACTAGTCTGGGACCAAGAAATTGACAACCGCCAGAAGTGGATTATCTGTTGAAGTAGCATCCTCCATAATCACTATTTGTGTAGGCATAGAGATTAAATTCTCCTTCCTTTGGATACCATAACCCAAGAGCTGGTTTGCCCTTCAGATATCTGAATATCCTCTCGAATCATCAAGAAATCAGAATCCTATAATCAAAGCCAACACAATAGGAGATGTCAATCAAGATCCGTTGGAGAAAGATCTGTGTATATGAGATTGGATAAGCTTAGATGATGATACAATCACAGAGGGGAGTGTCGGTTCCTCATAGATCAAGATAGCTCCTAACATTGTCAAGTCACAAAAGCTTCCAGAAGCTGAATCAAGACAAATACAGATCTCTTCTCCAGTTGCAAAACAACCAAGGCAATAAGTGAAGATATCATACACTATTTAGCACAGCAAACGTCAAAACAAGAAAGATTCTGCAACAACCTCAAAGCAATCTCCAATTCCAAATGCTTCACTCGGGTCAGTCTAGCATCAAAAGCCTTTCAAGGTGTGATTTGAGTGTGGAAAAGAAGGTCATGTGGTAAAGAAATACCCTCAAAAACTTGCTTCGAATGGTAAAGGCAAACCAAATTGCTTCTCCAGCTATAAGTCTACAAATAATGTTCCAGATGGTAAAGGCAACACAAGTTGCTTCTCTGGATCAAGAGGTAAAAAGCACACATCTTTGAATGGTTGGATGAAAAACCCTCCATCCAAACCTTTTCATGTGAAGCTGGTTTCACATGATACAAAGATGAAAATGACCAAATGTTCAAAACCAAATTCTTTTCCTTTCGGTCTTAAACAGAAAATGATTTCCAAATTTAATTCATTCAAATCCAAATTAATTAAACCAAAACAAATTTGGCAAATTAAAAAGAAGGATATAGATTTCCAAGATTGTTTAAATGGTTGTGTGCAGAAGCAGGTTTCTTATATTGATGAAAAAGAAACTTCTAGGACTACGATGGCCTGGGTTCCCCTTTCAAACTAATCTGTTAATGAGCACAGGAACAATTCAGGAGGACTGTTAGTAATCTGGTTTACTGACAGAGATTGTTCCTAATTCAAATTTGAGACGAAACAAAAAGGTTAAGGTCATGGTATTTTATCCACAATCTAGATATTTATATGCACAACCACAGTTCTCACTTCACAATCACTACATATTTCTTGATAATTCATTTCTTATCTTGATAATCAGTGTAGTTGGAAGACCTTCTTTGGTAAATTTCTATTTTTGTACAGTTTTAAAAAAATATAAAATAATAATAATAAATTAACAAATTAAAAACAAAAAAAAACAAAAAAAACAACAAAACAAAAATAGGTTTGCAAAAAATAGAAATTTAGGGGGAGAGTATAATAATACATAAAAAATAAAAAGAATTGGGAACTTGATTTGAGATGATTGAGAAATGATTGTATATCATCTTGAAATGCTTGTTTTTGCATGACTTGCGTTTATAAAATGAGAAATGATAGTAACTGATGCTGTTATCTGATTTACATCTTATTTTTAATTGCAAATAATAGAAAAACAAATAGATTCTTTAATGATATGCTTGGTAGACTCAGCCTGAAGAATAAAGTAGATAGTAGCATATTGATTTAAATCAAAACATCATGCTTAAGGGTGTCTTGATTTACGTAATCATTTTGGCCTGCATAAAAACTTAGTCCTGACAATAATTGGATTGAGAATTGATATTTCACCCACGATGATACAAATCTTATAAGCCATATCTTTAAGTCATGTTTGGTGTATTTAAGTGTCTTGTGTTTGTGCTAATCTTCTCTGTTGTACGAAAGTACTGACCTGGAGTGATGATCTCCTGTATTGTATGATAGTACTGACCTGTAGCTCTCATCGGCATATGATTAAATGGTCATCTCCTTTGTATATGTGAGTATAGACCTGGAGCTCTCACCATTTTGGTCTAAGTTGTGTCAAATCATCTAAACGATGAATTCATCACAAAATGCAATATTCTGTTGATAATCACTTGCACACTAATGCACATGCCTTGCTCTATAAAGATTGTAACAAAATTCAAGAAATCCTGAGGTTGGGAGAGGGTTTTTGCCAAATGATTGTGGGGTCCTAGCATTCTAAAATATTTAATCGAACCTTAACGAATCATTTGCTGCTTGTTGAAAAAGATAGGGTATGAGTTTAAGTGGGCAAACATATTAGCAATCGTTATTGATCTGTTTAAGAATTTCAAAATCATTCAAAAACTATGATTAGATTCAGTTATCAGTGTGATCTCATTGCTTGCGATGATTAAATTCATCTTTGTGCTAAAGAATATCTTGTGGATGTGATCTCATGATCGATTCAGTTCGGGTTATTAAAAAAATTAATAGATGAAAAAACTGTTATAATAAATGTATATAATAAAAATTATAATAAATTTTCATTTCAATTTCTTTTAGGTCTTCCATATTATGCTATTACATTTTATCATTTTCATGCATTTCACAGAATTTGCGCAAAATCAAACACGGCTTTGCTTGTTTTTCACACACTGATGAACACGAGTTTATTTTGTTAAAATGAAATGATCTAATTAGAAATATCGAGATTGTGTTTATGATTTTTGCTGAAAGTGATGGCCGATTTGTTGGATTTGTTGGACCATTATCATAGTTGTTTAACCATTTAAACAAGAAAAACGTAGCGGAAACAAACCTTAATATTATGTTTTGTAAACTGAAAATTATGGCATATTACTTAGCAACAACAAACCCAAGAACATAGGATCAAATATATGTGTGTGAACTAGCTATCAAAAAGAAATAACAACCAAAAGCAATACTGTAAGGCCCCATTCCCGGAAACCTCACAGTTGGTCAATCATAGCAGTTAAAACATTAGACATTTCAATTAAACAAACTTAAGCAGGGGAAATAATTTATCAAAAGCCATTCATTTCATTTAAACCACTGTTGTTGACCAATACATCATCGTTTAACTCATTACAAAAGAATTGTTTTACTGCATTACAAAACAACAGCAACATAAAATACGAATGGATGTCAGACTTTCTCTGCCTAGTAGCTTCACCCTCGTGCCATCCTCAGCAATAATTACCTGCCAACTGAAAATATATAAAAGTCTGCGTTGCTGAGTGAGCTCTAGTCTTATTAGTAATAAAATACTTTCTATATGCTGTATACGAAAATACTCTTTTCAATAAAATACAACTCTGTATTGTATATGCGAGCACGCATCAACTATATAAACAAATATTGTTCATTCTCTTTACTATATGCCTTGTCTGTTCTGTATATTTTTATCTTTATGTTTCACTTTATGTATGGACCAGTGAGCAATACCCCAACTATATGCGCGACGGAAATCAGGTGATGGGCCATTTATATCCCTCGAAAGGGTCAACTGTATCCCTCGAAAGGGTCAACTGTATCCCTCGAAAGGGTGAACTATATCCCCCGAAAGGGTCAACTGTATCCCCCGAAAGGGTCAACTATATCCCCCGAAAGGATCAATTTTATCCCCTGAAAGGGTCAACTATATCCCCCGAAAGGGTCAACTGTATCCCCCGAAAGGGTTCTGTGTACTATGTACAAGGCCAACACAATCACCCAGGACACGCTGCAAAGGTCCTGCCAATCTCAATTGATTGACTCTGTGTCAACCTCGGTCAAAACCTAAAGCACAGACTCCCAAAAATTCTGTAAAATTTTCTAAGTGCTTAGGCGCATGGGAACTATTTGGGCGCATGAGCCCTGTTCAACCGTTTCATCACTATATAGGCGCATCAGCCAACATTTAAACATTTTCACTTTAGGCGCATGAACTATTCAGGTGCATGGGCACTATTTGTGCGTATGAACACTTAGGTGCATGGGTTATTCGGATGCATAGAAACTTAGGCGCATGAGCCACTTGGGCGCATGGGCACTATTGGGGCGCATGACCCTATACTTAGTCGTCCGGCTAACATTTCTAGGCGCATGGGCCACTGTTCAGGCGCATGGGCTGTACTTAAACATTTCTAAGGTAATCTTAGGCGCATGGGCTACTGTTTTGGCGCATGGATTACACTTAATGCTTTCTAAGGCATTTTCAAACGCATGAGCCTTATCTAGGTGCATGAACCTTCTGTTCAACATGTTTCCGGTATGTTTTCAACCTAATCATCAAATCGATCTGTTCAAAGCTTAATGTGGCTATTCTAAACATGAACAACCTATGAGCATTCAATAATCACATTCAATGATGCACAATACATACGGGCATACATACTCAAACATTGGAAAATCATTTAAATACATTTTCAGCCCCAAAGATGTTTGAAAACAAGTAAAAACCATGGTCTAGAACACACCTAGTGCAACTTGGGTGTTCTTCCTTTTAACCCACTTGCAAAGGCTTCAAAACACCTAGAAGCAACATCCAAAAACACACACAACCTATAAGCACAAACACATAATCGGGATAAAACCCGTCATAAAAACATAAAAACCACAAATTCTTTCCTTGAATTCGTTCACTTCTTCTTCTTCTTTCACTAGCCGAGAGTTCTCTCTTGCTCTCTCTCTCTAGAACCTAAGATATGTTGATGTGAAGTGAGGGTGGGTGGCCATGCCCACCTTTACACAACTTTTCAAAGATTTTTGTCCTTTTTACACTTTTAGTCCCTCCACTTGGACTTAATTTCCTTTCTTTCTTTCATTCCTTATATCTTGTCTTTGAAAATAACCAAGTGTTACAAGTCCACCCCCCTTATATAGGTTTCGTCACCGAAACCTGTTATCGCTCAAACAGACGAGGATAATGCTGCCTCGTCTCCTCCTCAGTTTCCCACATAGATTCAGATCCCTTCCTGTGCTTCCACTGTACACGCATAAGAGGAACCACTTTATTTCTCAGCCTCTTCTCTTTACGATCGATGATTGCGACGGGTTCCTCCACATAATTGAGCCTTTCATCAACTTCAATGTTCTCCAATGGAACAATCATGTCTTCATCAGTTAAGCACTTCCTCAAATGAGATACATGGAATGTCGGGTGAATTCCACTCAACTCATCTGGCAACTCCAAACTATAGGCCAACTCTCCTACTCGAGTGATGATTCGGAAAGGGCCTATATATCTTGGGCTCAACTTGCCCTGCTTCTTGAATCTGATAATACCTTTCCAAGGTGAGACCTTCAACATAGCCCGGTCACCCACCTGGAACTTGGTCTACGTCATTTATCGGCATACGAGTTATGTCTATCTTTGGCGGCCTTCATGAAGACTTTAATCTTTTCAAGCTTCTCAGTCATAGCCTCGATTAACTTGACACTACCCAACTCTTTCTGACCAATGTCACCCCAACAAACGGTTGTTCTGCATCTCCTACCATATAGCATCTCATATGGTGGCATACCAATGCTGGCATGATAGATGTTGTTGTATGAGAATTCGGCTAACGGTAAGTAGTCGTCCTACCTTCCACCAAAATCGATTAAACATGCCCGAAGCATGTCCTCCAACGTCTGAATGGTCCTTTCTGACTGACCATCAGTTTGGGGATAATAAGCCTTGCTAATATGTAACCTCGTCCCCATGGCGTCGTGAAATTTCTTCCAGAATTTAGACGTAAACCGGGTGTCACAATCAGACACAATGGACACCGGCACACTATGACGAGTTACAATCTCCTTGATGAACAAGTTAGCCAACCTCTCGGATGAATATGTCTCACGAATTGGTAGGAAGTGAGCACTCTTCGTCAAGCGGTCAACAATCACCCATATGGCATCGTACCCCTTCGGAGTACGTGGTAGCTTTGTAATGAAATCCATGGTGATGTGCTCCCACTTCCATTCCGGTATATCCAAAGGTTGGATCTTCCATACGGCTTCTGATGTTCCGCCTTCACTTGCAAGCAAGTAAAGCACTTACTCACATACTCCGCCACGTCACGTTTCATACCGACCACCAATAATCTTTCTTCATGTCTTGATACATCTTTGTGGCACGAGGATGAATAGAGTATCGAGTCTTGTGGGCTTCATCCAAAATCCGCACATGTAGATTCCTAAAACAAGGAATCCACACCCGTCCAAATCGAGTTTTAACACCAAGCGTGTTCTCACCCAATTCTCCAACCAAACCTCTCATTCTTTCAGAGTTTAGATGATCTTCTTTTAATGCCTCATCCTGAAACTCCTTGACTTGCTTCATTACATCAGAGGTCACGATCAGTTGGTATGCTTTCACCCGAATCAGCTCGGGCCTCTCCTTCCGGCTAAGAGCATTGGCCACCACGTTGGCTTTGCCCGAATGGTAATGGATTTCGCAAGCATAATCCTTTATAAGCTCCAACCATCGCCTCTGCCTCATGTTCAGATCTTTTTGCTCGAAGAAGTACTTCAAGCTCTTGTGGTCTGTGAAAATGGCGCACTTCGTTTCGTACAAATAGTGCCTCCAAATCTTTAGTGCAAAGACCACGGCTGCTAGCTCCAGGTCATGAGTACGGTAGTTGACATGATGAACTTTCAACTGTCAGGATGCATAGGCTATAACCTTCCCTCTTTGCATTAATACACACCCCAACCCCGAGTAAGAAGCATGAGAATATACCACCAAATCCTCACTTCCTTCGGGTAACAACAAGACATGAGCTTGAGTCAACCTCACCTTTAACTCCTCTAACGCTTGTTCTTGGGCTTGACCCCATATAAATTTTACATCCTTTCGGGTCAACCTGGTCAAGGTTGAAGCGATCTTGGAAAAGTCCTGAATGAACCTTCAATAATACCCTGCCAACCCCAGAAAACTACGAATCTCGGATGGCGTCCTTGGAGACTTCCATTGCATCACAGCCTACACCTTAGCTGGGTCTACCATAATCCTGTCGGTATTCACCACATGACCCAAGAATAGAACTTCACACAACCAAAACGCGCACTTGGAGAATTTTGCATACAACTTCTTCCTTGTTAACGTCTCCAGAACCTCCCGATTGTGGCCGGCATTCTCAATTTCAGTCATCAAATAAATCAGGATATCATCAATGAACACAATCACTGATTTATCCAACATAGGTCGACACACACGGTTCATTAGATCCATAAAAGCAGCTGGCGCATTGGTCAATCCAAACGACATAACGAGGAACTCATAGTGACCGTAGCGCATGCGAAAAGCTATTTTAGGGATATCCTGCTCCTTCACCTTTAGCTGATGGTAACTAGATCGAAGATCTATCCTTGAAAACAAACTAGCACTTGGAGCTCATCAAACAGATCATCTATTCTTGGTAGGGGGTATCGGTTCTTCACTGTTAACTTGTTTAGCTCTCGGTAGTCAATACACATCCTCATACTACCATCTTTCTTCTTCACAAACAGGACCGGAGCACCCCAGGGAGAGATACTCGGTCTAATGAACCCTTTATCGAGCAGCTCTTGCAACTTTTCCATGAGTTCTTTCATTTTTGTGGGAGCTAATCGATACGATGCTTTGGTAATGGGTTGAGCATCAGGTATCAAGTCAATTTGGAACTCAATCTCGCGATCCGGTGGCACGCCGGGTAAGTCTTCCGGGAATACGTCCGGAAAGTCACACACAACTGGTACATCAGATAGTTGCGGTGTTGGCGCGTCCACACCCTTTACGTAGGCCAAGTAGGCATTACATCCACGCCTTATGCACTTTCCCACCACCGCCATCGAAATCATTTTCGGGATCTTCGTGACGCGATCTCCATAAATCGTAACCAAACTCCCATCGAACGCAACTAATCGAATCATCTTCTTACGGCACACATATTTGCTTCATAGGTTGCTAGCCAGTCCATCCCTAGTACTACATCAAATCCACCTAGGGGTGTCACGTATAACCTAGCAGCAAACCTATGACCTTCTAGTTCTATGGCACAGTCCTCTATCACATTAGTAATTCTAGTGGACTTACCAATAGCAGTTTCTGCATCAAATGATGCATTGACCTTTCTACTGATAACAGGCAACTTAGCACAGAAGGTAGTAGAAATAAAACTCCTACTAGCACCAGAATCAAACAATATAGAGGCACCAGTTAGGTTTACCAGAAACATACCTGACACAACATCGGGATCGGCTCTGGCTTCCTCCCGGGTCATGGTGTAAGCTCTAGCACCTGCCCTCTGCCCTCCTTCATCCGACTTCTTCTCTGCCCCAGAGCTCTCTGCCCTCGGCTTCTTGCAGTCTCTAGCGATGAACTATTCAGGCGCATGGTTACTTTGTGCGTATGAACACTTAGGCGCATGGGTTATTCAGACGCATAGACACTTAGGCGCATGAACCACTTGGGCGCATGGGCACTATTGGGGCGCATCGTCCGGCTAACATTTCGAGGCGCATGGGCCACTGTTCAAGCGCATGGGTTGTACTTAACATTTCTAAGGTAATCTTAGGCGCATGGGCTACTGTTTAGGCGCATGGATTACACTTAATTCTTTCTAAGGTATTTTCAGGCGCATGAGCCTTATCTTGGTGCATGGACCTTCTGTTCAACATGTTTCCAGTATGTTTTCAACCTAATCATCAAATCCATCTGTTCAAAGCTTAATGTGGCTATTCTAAACATGAACAACCTATGAGCATTCAAGAATCACATTCAATCATGCACAATACATACGGGCATACATACTCAAACATTGGAAAATCATTTAAATACATTTTCATCCCCAAAGATGTTTGAAAACAAGTAAAAACCAGGGTCTAGAACTCACCTGGTGCAACTTGGGTGTTCTTCCTTTTAACTCGCTTGCAAAGAGTTCAAAACACCTAGAAACAACATCTAAAAACACACACACAACCCATAAGCACAAACACAACCGGGATAAAACCCGTCATAAACACATAAAAACCACGAATTCTTAACTTGAATTCGTTCACTTCTTCTTCTTCTTTCACTAGCCGAGAGTTCTCTCCTGCTCTCTCTCTCTAGAACCGAAGTTATGTTGATGTGAAGTGAGGGTGGGCGGCCATGCCCACATTTACACCAACTTTTCAAAGATTTTTGTCCTTCTTAGACTTTTAGTCCCTCCACTTGGACTTAATTGCCTTTCTTTCTTCTATTCCTTATATCTTGTGTTTTAAAATAACCGGGTCTTACAAATACATACAAACTACCTTTGTAGAGCTGATGAAAAATGTGAAAATGATGAAGAGAATGAGGTTTTTGAATGACCAAAACACCAAGGAGAGGTGTCCTCAAGTTTTCATACCCACAAGCATCAAGCAAACACCTTGTTGCTAGGATTTGAACACCAAAAAAACAAAGAAGAAACTGCCGAAAGCCACCTTCCAACCGTGAGTTTCTTGAAGAAGAAAAGGAGTCTTGTTCTTTTGGTCTTTTGCATATGAGAGAGAGAAGTAGGTGGTGTGTGTGACTAGTAAATGAGTTGTGGTTTGAAGGAAAAAAATGAACCAACCCCTATGAAAGGGAGCGGCCAAAGTCCTCTTCAAATTGGGGTTTCCCCCCAATTTTATCTACAATTTATTTTAACTAGTCACTAATTGAGTTATGTAATTAACCTTTTAATTGTATAACTCATACACTCTATTATTATTTGATGTTATTTAACTAACTTAAATAACATTAAAAATAATACTCATGAACAAAATATCCTTACAAGTTGTTCCATCTCATATACAATTTGTTTTGAAAAAACCTATTTTCCAAATTGGTGTAATTATGTAATTGCATGATCATATCATCAATTAAATATTAATTGGTGTTTGATAAGCTTGTTATTGGGTATGACCTAACTTGGACCATAACGTACTAACCATATCAATATTCTATGCGTCTTGGGCATAAAGAATCTAACAATCTCCCACTTGCACAAGATTCATAGAAGATTGATGCAACCAGTAAATATTGCCTAACACCGGTTCACTACCCTTAATACGCATGACTTAAACCCATTCAATAACATCATACCCTTCAAGTTTCCAACTTGAATTGATTTACGTGAATCAATCATTTATCTTTTTGTTATAGATGTCATGCTAAATCCAATGACACAGAATGATCATCCTTGTTGATTTAACTTAATCAGGCCTTAGATATCTTGCTCTCAACGAATAAGATGAACAAATTCCATCTTGACTACATACGTTTCTCACAATCACCTCATGTCACACCTGAACTGATTGGGGTTGAGTAGGAGTGAGATTCTTACTGTGAATTGAATATGGTAATCAAGTCAGTGATTAAATGGCAGAAACAAACAATCAAAGAACATTCAATGCAAGAAAATTACTCATAAATGCTTTTGTATTGTATATATGAAAGTTGATAAATTACAGAGATGAATTACAACAAAGATTCTCTATCCATAAGCCATCGCCTCATGTACGAGGTATTTCATTCTATTTATAGGCAGACAAGATGATTTTTACAAAATGACTAAACTACCCCTGACCTATTACATCAGAACTAGTCTAAGTCTTCATCTGCATCTTTGCTTGTTCATCCACATTGACAAATACGGATGAGTTAACTTGATAAGCATTTCTTCATTTGATCATCCGCATTAGTATGTTGGTCATCCGCATTGGTTAATGCGGACGAACAATTACTTATGTGCATTTGTTCGGCCATCCGCATTTGTCAAATGCGGATGAGCTAAGTCTTGTCCGCATTCAATTTTAGTCTTCCGCATTAGTCAATGCGGAAGAGTAAATACTGGTCCGCATTGGCATTATGTCTTCCGCATTGACAAGTACGGAAGACAACACTTGTTCTTTTCCTTAGCAGAATTTCATCCGCATTTCTTCTTGGACATAAGGAATTCCAGCAAAACAATCATCAAATCACCCATTGAGTTGGCATGTGTGATCCTTTCAAGGGTCCAGCAATACTCCCCCTAAGGATTATACAACCTAGTTTTCTTCAATGTCTGGGAGGTGATTGATGTTGTGAGGATTCTGCTGGGTCGTTGGTGGTAAAATGAATGCAGCTTTAGTAGGATCCAGGATAGCTTTTATCATATTCAGAATATCTATTGCTTCTAACATCCTGTCTCTGCTCAGCACATGAATCTTCATCTTGCTCATGTTGTAGATGGCTTCCATTGGCAGCTTCTTTAGTGAAATAGGCTCCCAAATAGAAATTGTAGAAAGTCTATTTCTATGAATCTGTAAGCTCCCCCACATCTACCTCAAGTTTTACAATATTCCCAAGCTGCAATGGTGTCTTCTTCTTCTTTCTTTTGTCTCTTTTAGCTCTTATCTGATCATAGCACAACTTTAGCAGCTTGATGCACTTTAGAAACAAGTGCATATCTCATTCTCCCAATTTAGTATTTAATTCCCTGAAGTTTCTGGTGTATATGTAATGGATGTATGATTCATCAAGCAATCTAACCTTATATCCACTGAATAATCTGATTCAGCTCCCTCCTTTACTCCCTACTTCCTTTCAATCACCATCTCATAAGTTTTCTCATCAGAGTACACATTAGAGATGGGTGTGGAGGAATGAGTACCAGACACCATTTTCCTCTTTAGTGATTCTGTTGGCTTCACCTTCAGCTCAGGGAATACAATCTCTTTTGCTTGCATCTTTTTCTTCTTCTCAAGGGGATTGACAAATGTTTTATCTTTTCTCATGCATATTGTCTTTAATGAATTGAAGTTGTTTGTTCTTCTGAACATCTTAAGTATGTTTTCAAATTCATATCCCCTGAACATAGCTGTATGATTGTTCATTCAAGTTGAGCTAGTTCTTTTAAATCATGAATCTCCAGGGCATTTACAAGAGCTGAGTACTCTGTAAGAATTGTAATAGCCCTGAGACCCTTTTCACCATGAACATATTCCATGTACTATCATACATCCAAGCAATTATCTTTTGATCAACTGTGCCCTTTGGAGTAGACACCCCTCTGATCAGTTGTGCCTTGGTCAATCCTTCTTCCAGTTTTAATTGAGATGGTTCTGCAAACCATTCAGGGTACTTGTGTAGTACAGGAGCCAATAGTTCATGGTCTTTTTGATTCAGCATCATGTCTTCAGCTGATACTCTATTTCTTGGATTAGTGCTTGATAGTTCTTCTTCTAGCTTCTTAAGTTTTTCTTTCTTCTCATTAATCAGTTGAAGAGTTGCAGCCCTTAATGAGTTGGTTTTCATGTTCCCAATCTTCCTTCTTATGAACCCTTGACTTGAAAGATAGTCCTTCATTTTCTTATCTGACATACTATAAGGATCAAGAAATAGTGGTTCAGGTGTTGGGGAATATTTCTTCATAGATGACAGTTTAGGCACAAGAGCTTTCCTTGAAAAAGATCTTTCGTACTCAGTAGATTTTTTCAAAGGAGGCAATTTTGGTGTAGAATCTTTTCTAAGTGTTGATTTCTCATACTCAATCTCAAAACTTGGATCCAACAGCTTGTTCACCTTTTCTTCTTCTTCCTTCATTCCTTCATATGTCATCCCAAACACTTCATCTGGATCATATCCATGATTGATCAAGAACATGGCTTTAATAATTAAATCATCAGTTTGAGCCTTGGATTCCATTTCTTCAACTGGTTTTTCAGGCATTAGTTGACTATCCATATCAACATCCTATGTAACATCACATCCTCCAGCAATCTCTCCTTCTTGGAAATCAAGTACACCAGCTAATTTCTTCAATTGAGCTTCAGCATGCTCATGCTCTTCCAGAAATTCAGCAATTGCTGCCAGGCTTCTAGGGTCATCTTTTTGTTTCTTAAATGTTTCTTCCTCAATTATCAGTTCAAGTTCAAAGATCTTTTGTTTTGTCTTTGAAGCTCTTTTTCAAGATTAGAAATGAGTTTTGCTTGTTCCTTTATGATATTCTCTTGTTCTCCATTGCTATGGTTTGAATAGCAAGAGTGTCAACATGACCACTGACTTCTTCTTTGGAATGGTTTAGTGAAGCTTTAAGTACTCAATCTCTTTGTTTCTCTTCTTTCAACTTCATTTTTCTTTCAACTCTTTCAATTCATTCTCTTTCTCATCAAGCTCTAAAATTATGTCATTAATGATTCCAGCTCTCTTATTAAAGTCCTTTCCACCCTTCCAATTTCTGTAATAGCGAGATATTAGTTCATCCTTTTCATTAGGCTGTTGATATTAGATTAAGCATAGCTCTCTGAAGGAACAGCCTCAAAAGTGCTTTCTTTGTAGGGATTTAATCATGGTTATCCTCCTCATCAGAAGATGATTGGATGATTTAGATGCACTAGTTGATCCTTCAACTTCAGCAGGGTGATCATGGGATGATGGCAATGGCTGGTATGGCAAAATAGGTGATTGATGTGGTGGTGATATTGGTGAAGGTTGAGGGGTTGTTTGTGGTGTTAGTTGTGGTGATGGTTATGGAGTGGTTGTGGTGATGGTTGAGGTGATGGTTGTGGTGGTTGGTTGTGGTGATGGTTGTGGAGTTGGTTGTGGTGATGGTGAGGGATGGTTGTGATTCTGGTTGTGGTGATTGTTGTGGAGTTGGTTGTGGTGATGGTTGTGGTTGTGCTTGACCTTCTTGATTTAATTGATGAATTATCCAAGGAAGAAGAGGTTGAGTGAGCACCACTGTAAAAGTTTCTTGGGTCCCTCTTCTTAATGTATTTGTAGGATCTTGCATCATAGTTAGGAATATCAAGCATAGGTCCTTCACTAACAATGTCAAGGAATGATTCATTAAATAGAAATTGAATGAATCTTGGATACATCAGGAACTTGTATCTTCTTCCTTCTTGGATGTTTGAAATCAGGCCATTGAAAACATATGCAGACATATTGAATGCCTGTTGTGCAAAGAGAGAGAAATTGCAGAGGATGTGAGAACAGGAATGTCATTCCATCTTGTTTTTCTCTTAGACAGACAGTGTTGGAACATATCAATGAGGAATCTCCAAGGTAGAACCACTAATCCTTTAACAATCTGTTTTGCTTCATATCCTCCTTCATAACCAAATTCAGCAAAAATTGTGGTTATTTCTTCATCATCTAGCTCCAGAGGATCATTAGCATCATCACCAAATTTTAAGCATCTTCTAACAGAATCTTAGTGATACTCCAAGTGAGCTCATTGTTGTTGATCCCAGTTAATGTTCTAACACATAAGCTTCAACTACCTCAGCTGAGTCCAGAAGACCTGATGAGATTCTCATAGATTTGGGTCTCACAGTGATGGCATAGGCTACCCTTGTGGAAGATAAGAATGTTATCATATCTCTAAGTCCTTCAGCTTCAGGCACATCAGGGTTTAAATAACCACTGACATTATGGAGCTTGCTCCATGTAAGATTTTCCATGTAATCTGCACAAGAGACATGCGTGTTAGTTATCGGTTTGACATTAAATGGACAAGGATGACTGCTTGTCATTTCTGTTGCATGTTGTCATAGCAAATGGTGATTTTGTCATTTAACAATCATAGTTTCAATTTTGAACCATTAATGAGATATTGTTTAATTGATTTGTTACAAATGTTTCATTTTTCAACATGCTCTGTTCTTACAACAAACATGAATATCAAGATTTTCATGATGGTAAGAACTTCTGTTGGTTTGCATGCTATTGAAGTCGAAAAGGTGTATTATGTACTTCAATAAAACATGTTTTTGTGTTCTTCATTATCAGTTGGTTCATTGACTGATTTAGGTTTAACATTTAGAAACTTAGGTCTTGATTAAATTTTTATGGAAGTTCACATGTTTCTGATACGAATGTGGTTTTAGAATCAATAACAAGAGTTATTGAGTAGAATCACACGAAAATCTTTGATTTTTAGGATGAAGATATCGAAGATGGTGTACTGTACGTTGCGTCTATGTCTCACTATAAAGTCTCTCAAATTTGAAAAGTATTAAATGACCCATTTGAATTCCATTAAATAGTCAAGTAATACATTTTGAAAGATTTTACAAGTTTAAGAGCAAATACGGTCACCACTGTATCAAATGCAAAGGGTTAATTTTTGACTTTTGGTCATCCGCATTTGTTAACTGTAGCAAATACGGAAGACAAACTTTTGACTTTATTAGGCTACTATTGTAATGCGGAATTTTGTTTGTTATTTTATTCTTTCTGCATTTGTATACTGTTGCAATGCGGAAGTTAGAACTGAAACCTTTGACTATCCGCATTTGGTTGTAGTAAATGCGAAAGAGAAATTTGATGGATGTTCATCAGCATTCACTATAACAAATGCGGTAGAGTTGTTACTTGTTTCATCCTATCCGTATTTGTACACAGTAGCAAATGTGATAGAACAAAGTCGATCAACATTTGTGCGACTACACCAAATGCGGTTGATAACACTTGGTTGCATTGCACTGTAGCAAATGCGAGAGAGATGTTCATCCGTATTGACTCCTGTAGCAAATGCGGTAGAGTAAAATCCACATTTACTTCACACACTAATGCGGTAGAGTAAAATCATTGTCCGCATTAGTTGCACTTGAAACTATACTTACCCGCATTAGTTACATGCATGGGTTACCTCACCCGCATTAACCAATGCACTTACCTACATTAGCTTTTGAACTTAATCAAAATTTAATGTGATTGAATTGATTATTCATCTATGAAGATTTTTCCTTGATTGATTTCTTATGAAGTTGACCGTTGAAGTTGTCAATTCTTGCTTGGATTGACTTGTATGTCACAATTGATACAAGTTTCTCAATTTTGACAGATCTTGGACTTATCATGCTTCTAAGAATCTGCATAAGCTGAGATATAATGGTATGACTTATTGCAACAACACCAACATATTTTTTTTGTTTTTTTTCAAAGTTAAGTAATAAACAAAAATTTGGACTTACTCAAAATATTTTAAATACTCCCCTTAAAGTTTATATCCACATTTGGATAGAAACTTTAAAGATTTAAAACCTTTTGAATATTATTTTGATTATTAATAATGAAGAGAATTTTCTCTTTGTTGGGATCATATCAGTCTTACATTACACTAGTGCATCCTTTATGATTAAATGGACATGATCATGAACTTGAAGATTGAAGGTATGTTTGTCCTGTTAAACTCATACCTGGTTGATATTTTGATGCAAATGACTTTTATCATGTTTTGGTTGATTTAATTATTGAATGTGCACCTGACACACATAAGCATGGAATGATCAACCCTCCTTATACAATGCATGGTAGAACTTTTTCACAGCTTTTCTTACGAGGTTACTTAAGTTATGAAATCTCATTTTCACTGATCCTCATTGGGATTCTTTTAATATGATTCTTTTTCATGTTGATCCATTTTGGGATTCTTTTCACTTCACTTTGGAAGGTGATGCATGATAGGATTCTTTTGTTCGTTCACTTTGAATGTATTACTTTGTTGATTCATCCAATTTTGGATGTGTTCCACATTGGGAATCTTTTGGATCATAACATCTGCACTATGTGCAAGTTTCATCAGGTCTTTGCTCAGCAAAACAAAGATGATACATGATTTGGTGAAAGAGATTCATAAAGTATCATTTCCTGGTGTGTTTAGGCTACTACACACACATGCATTCAGATAAGCCAATACATACCTGTACTTTGTGATGAGTGTTTCACAATTAAATAAGTCTTTAATTCATCACTACATGTATCTTTTCTTCCAAGTTGAGCCTACTAACATATCTGGTAAGTCATTTCAGTCTTTCACATTTTGAAATTAAGCACAGTGAATGATATAACGACTGTAAGTATATCATTTCCCAAAGAATTCTTTTCTTCATCAAACTTGGTTTCTTTTGTGGTTTTCTGATGTTTTAATGTTTTTGATGTTTTTCATGGGTTTTACTCAAGGTCAGTCATGCCAATTGACTGAACCAGAAATTCAAACCTACTAGGTTCAAATGCCTTGGTAAACAAATCAGTTAATTGATTTCAGTTGGTACTTGAGTCAATTGATTAACCCCTTATCAGCACAGTCTTCAAAAAGTGATATAATCTTAATATGTTTTGTTTTCTAGTGCTGAACTGGATTATTAGTTATAAAGACAGCAGCTGTGTTGTCAATAGAAATTAGTGTGTGCAAGAAGTTAAACATAATCAAGCATCTGGTTTTGAATCCAGAGAACTTGAGAGCAGCTGTTCATGCAGCAATTACTCAGCTTCTGCTATGGACACGGATAGATTTGTTTGCTTCTTGCATTGCTAGGATACTAGTCTGGGACCAAGAAAATGACAACAGCCAGAATGGATTTTCTGTTGAAGTAGCATCCTCCATAATCACTATCTGTGTAGGCATAGAGATTAATTCTCCTCCTTTGGATACCATAACCAAGAGCTGGTTTGCCCTTCAGATATTCTGAATATCCTCTTGACTGCATTCACATGTGAATCTTTTGGATCAGCTTGATATCTAGCACCACACAAACACCAGCAGAATGTCAGGCCTACTGGCTGTTTAGATACATAAGTGAACCTATCTTGATCGATAGTGACTCTGATCATCGATTGCCTTCAGGGTCAGGTCCAATCTTCCTTTAGTATCCACAGGAGTTCTGATAGACTGACAGTCAGCAAAGTGAAATTTTTCAACATGGTTTCTACATTTTGATTGGTTGATAAGATTCCATCTGCTATTTGTTGGACTTGCACCCCTAGAAAGAAGGTGAGTTCTCCATAGCACTCATTTGGAACTTTGAATGTATAAGGTCTTCAAATTCTTGCAGAGTTGTGTTATCGAGCCAAATATAATGTCATCCACGTAGATCTGGACTAACAGCATGTCTTTTCCTCTTTTTCTTCTAAAGAGGGCTGATCAATCTTTCCTCTTTCATACCCATGTTCAAGAAGAAAGCATGATAGAGTCTCATACAACTTTCTTGGTGTTTGATGAAGACCATACATATATAGAGCTTTGTCAAGCTTGTAAACTCTATGAGGGAAATCTGGATCTTCAAAGCCAGGTGGTTGACTCACGTAGACATCTTCAACAATCTTTCCATACAGGAAGGCACACTTTACATCCATTTGATAAACAATAAATTTCATGGACACAGAATATGCAAGAAAGATTTTGATTGCTTCTAGTCTGGCAACAGGTGCAAACACTTCATCGTAGTCGATTCCTTCTTCTTGAGTGTATCCCTGTGCCACTAGTCTTGCTTTGTTTCTGATGACGATCCTTATCATCAGTCTTGTTCCTATACAACCATCTGGTACCAATAGGGTATTGTCCTTCGGGAAGATCTACCAGTTGCCATACTTCTTACTTCTTGAATTGGAGCAATTCTTCTTGCATTGCTTCAATCCAACTATTGTCTTGAAGTGCCTCTTTGATGTTTTTGGGTACTGTTTGACATAGAAAGCATGAGAACAGACAGATGTTTGCAATACTGGACTTGCTTGTTGTCACCCTCTCACTAAAATCACCAATAGTGGTTTCAATTAGATGATTCATGTGTATTCTTGTGGTTGGAATGGTGTCACCAACAATAGTTACATTAAGATTAGGACATTCAGTTCATTATGGTCAAAGGCACCGTCATATTGTACTGTTGTTGAAATGAAGATTGTCAACTTCTGTTTCAGTACTAACTGTACATCTTCAGCAGCACTGAGATTGCTTGCATCATTTGATGTGGCTTGTGTTTCAACTGGATGAGAAGCCTGTTTTTGATTTTTGATCTCAGTTGACAAGTCATCTGAGTGAGATGGTACCAGGCTGGGACCTTCTTCAGAAGAAACACTAAGGTTTTGTGATAGTTGTCTGATGGGATCAGCTTGAAGAGGAACATCTTCATTCATGTGTTCATCAAATGTGGGTGGAATCAATGGATAATTATCTCTTCTTTCTATATCTCATGAAGTATCACTTGAATGTATATTTTATGCATGAGACAAGTGAAACTGGTCAAATTATTTTGTAAACGTGTCAATATCAAACAACCAGTCATGACCATTGTAGATTTGGGAAACAAATGTTCCTTGAATTGAACATTTGTAGATTCATCAATAATGTTCAATCTAGGATTGAACACTCTATAAGACTTTGAAACAGAAGAATAACCTACAAAGAATCCTTCATCAGACTTGGATGAAAAAGGCCTAAAGGTCTCGGGTGTTTAATATTGAGACTGGACAACCAAATGATTTGAGGAATCCAAAATGGTTTCCTATGAAAGATCAGTTCATAAGGTGTCATGTTACTTTCTTTAACAATCAGAGTTGATTTTGCACAAAGCACGATGTGTGAACTGCTTCTGCCCAAAAGGTGATTGGCAGTTAGCATCGGCTAGCATCGTTCTTGCGGGTTAAATTAGTGTTCTATTTGCCTTTCAGCTACCCCATTTTGTTGAGGTGTTCTAGCTACACTGAATTGATGAGCAATGCCTTTAGTTGCACAAAAGGAACTCATATTTTCATATTTTCATTTTTGAATTCAGTACCATTATCACTTCTTATTATTTTGACCTTAAGATCAAGTTCATTTCAATTTTAGTGATAAATTCTTGAATGGGGATGCTTTGTTTTTATGAAGTAGGAAGAACACCCATGTGAATCGTGAAAAGTCATCAATGATCACTAAACATACTGTTCTTTCCCATATTCATTACATGAGTTGGTCCAAATAGATCCATGTGAAGTAGCTTCAATGGAGTATTGTTAGTGTTCACAAGTAGGTTTTGTGAGAAGATTGTGTTGTTTCCTTTGAGGCAAGCTGAACATTGATCAATAAAATTGAATACTTTTTGAGGAAGACCAATGACATGGTTTCATTTGACTAACTTGTTCATATTTTTAAAGTTAGTGTGCCCTAAATGTCTATGCAAAGTTGTGACTCATCAAATGATGCTTTAGACAAAAGACATGTTTCTTCCTTAGGTGATGCAGAACACAGGTTTAAGACATATGTATTATTCTTCTCTTATTCTTTAAGACAACCCATTCTTTAGGGATCTGAAATCCAGGTTTCAGAATGTAGCCAGTGAGTGTCTGTAAAGTGAATGGAATATTTTTTGTCGCAGATCTGAGACACGCTTAACAGACTGAAATTCAGTTGTTCACAGTAGTTCACTCTGTCAAAGCTCAGCATCCTGTTTGTCACAGATCCTTCTCCTGTAATTTTACCACCTTCTGAATCTCCACCGAATGCCATAGTAGTTCCTTGTATGTGCTTGAAGTCATGAAGGAGGGAACGATCTCCAGTCATGTGTCGGGAGCATCTACTGTCTACGTACCATAGGCTATTACACCTTTGTTGATGAACCTGCAAGCAAACATAACTAATTAGAATAAGGAACCCAAGCCATGATGGTTTTGGTTTCCCGTTCCTATTCATGATAGTGACCTCCTGGTATGTCCCTCCAAATTGTGATTTGGATGGAGGTGTCCTGGGAGATTTTTGTTAATGAATGGGTTGAGTCATCTCATCAATATCTACTAAGGATTTAGATGAATAAAGAAATCGTTGGTCTCTATTTATTTGTAAAAATTTAGCCCGTTTTTCATTATCAAAAGTAGGTTTTTGCTTAGGAAGGTCAAGTTTGTCCATTGTGAGATGATTTCTTTGACCCTTCCTCAATTCCTTCAAATTATTTCTGTCATTGTTGATCTAGGTGTCCTAGATTGAGTATTATGAAGATTAGGTCTGACAGAGTGCATCACAATAGATGTTTTTGAGATGGGCTTGTGTTGGGGAATTCTCAACCCCTTCTGATTGAAGTAACAATCAGATGTATTGTGATTGTTCATGTCACGGATTGAACAATACTTGTTGAAGTAGCAATTTTTGGTGGAGTGATTGTTCATATCACAGATAGAACAATATTGATTGAAGAAGCATTTATCTGTCTTGTGATTAAACATTTCACAAATGTCACAATACATTTGTTTGTTTGTTGAATTAGATTTTTCTTTGTGTGACTCAACTAATATTTTCTTTTGACGAGTCATTTTCTTTTGTTTAGGTAATGAATCAGAATCAACCCTTTTAGTAGTTTGCTTTAACACTTCTTTTGATTAATTGTCTGGGCTGTTTCTGTTTCTTCAACCTATTTCTTACTTCTTTCTCAAGCTAGTCAACATGTTCCTTGTTACAATACCAAACCCAACTCCCTGCCTTAGTCTTGAAGACTGAGGGTTTGATGATGTTTTATGTGTTGAACTTAGTGTTACAATTTGTTTCTCTTGTAGTGAAACCTTTTCTCATTTGCTTGAATTTTGTGGAGATATAATCTCATTATCAGAACTACTCCCAGTAGTGGGTTTCACTGTCTTGACATATTTCTTTTTGCCTTGTAAAACAGAAGGTATGAATTTTATAAAAGGTACAATTGCTTTTACAGGGCGTGATGGTTTCATGACACTCACTGTCTTGTCTGAACACTCTTTAATTTTGATTAAGTGACTTAACTTGATTTTATCCTCATTGGTTTCAATATAAACATCAGGTTTGTTTTGAGGATTTGTCTCCTGTTTCACTACAAATTTAGGTTCAATTACTTCAGAGAGTGAGACAGATTCAGGCATGACAGTGTAGTTGTCATTATATGGTGGAGGACATGAATTATACCCAATCCCAATCATGTCGTTTGGATCCTTTTGTGAATCAAGCATCTCTTGCAGCTTGACTGAAGATATTTGAAACTTTTGAAGTTTCACTTCAGTCATAGATTGTTGAGCCTTAGATTGAGCTAACTTTTTAGTAAGTAGCTCATTCTCAGCTGCAAGAGTGTACTTCTCACCATGCAATTTTTCTATGTCAGAGATGAGAGATTTAATTTTGATTTCAAAGTTTTTTATTTCTCTATACATCATCTCTGACTTTACCTTTGTTAGGATTTGGTATTCGAATGAAACACCAACCGATTAATGTGCTAAACCAAACCAAATAGTGCAGAATCCTATTTGATTGGCGATCCAATAAGTGAAAACGCATGTAGACACAATAATGTATTGAATCTAACGTCAAGAATCAATTAGGAATCGATCTACATCGTTCTATGAACTTGGAGTACGAACTTAGAGGCTTCTGGACGGCCATGGTACGTCTGGAGTGGAAGTGTATTCAATGCTTACGTTTTTTTCACTTATAAAGTGGTATTTATAGGTTAGGGTTGCTCATTCGGGCAACTGAACCATTAGCATGGTTCATTCGTGTGATTGAGCCATGTGGTTGATCCATTCGCACGACTGAGTGTTCAGTCATGCGACTGAGTCAGTCGCATGAAGTTGTTCCGGCATATGGACTATTTAGGCGCATGGACACTCAGTCGCATGACCATTCGGATGCATGGCCACTGTTGGGTGCATGGTCTAGTCGAACGCATGATAACTTCACTTAACCAAGTTTGAATGTATTCATTTTTATAACATTATGCATATCAATTCAAACAATCACAAACCTATATAATCTAGTCAATATTCGTTACACAACTCGTTAATGAAATATTGAACATTTATAAATCACAACCAAACATTCTCATTTCATTAAGTACCTAATATTACATGAGTGTAAGACATTCAAGACATATTACATTAAGATCAGGATTTAGGTACATATATGTATCAACAAACTCCCCCTTGGACCTAGATCTATCTATTTTCTAACATCTTTCATAACTTCCTCAATTTCTTGTACTCAGCTTCTTTGGTGACTCCTGTATTTATCACCGCTTCTCCTGTTCTGCAATCATAGTACCACCATTTGAAGTGTGGAGTGAAGTCCTGTGGCATCTCATGTATTGGGATTTTTGACATTGTACGTGGTGGACTCTACTTCAACACTAAATTGGTTTGCCAGTTATGGCGTCAACCTCAGATCGTCTGATGTACCTTGTTGGTTGTTGAGGTTTGAAGTTGACCCATCTGGTGTGGTACACCCTCTTTAGAGCTGCTTCAAACCAGCCTGACATCTTACAAGGGTCAGCGTACAACAATTTTAACTTTGCTAACTGGTTAAGCTCAAAACCTGGAAGAGTCTTGAGATCATGTGGAAATCTGAAGTACTCAATTCCCTTCTCACGTTTAAGAGCGTAAACGTTGAGTTCTTCAAAATGTGCCCACGCTATGATACTGCCTGCCACCTTTTGATGTTTCTTGACTTTATACAGCTTGGTGTAAACAATTGACTTTGTAGAGATGCGTTGGGCTCTTAGGTCGTCAAAGCAAGCAGCCCACTCAGCCTTTTTGGTATTAACTTCAGCTTTCTTGGCTTGGGCTGTATCTTCTTTCTTGTCTCACGCTTCTTCCATTTTATCGAGAGTCTCAAAGGTTACACTGACAAGATTGTCACCCAGATTGGGTAACACATTGCCGTCAATGTCACTATACTCTGGATAATGTTGATCAGTGACATCTTCTATCTCGATCTCATCAATGTCATTGAGTTCTTCGTCACTATCACCCTGGACTGTTGGAGCATTTTTCACGATCTCGTTGGCATTTACTTTGAACATTTCGGCCAACTGCTCGTTAGTAAAGTCAAGAATTTTCTCCCCCTCTTTTGGGGTGTAACTCACAGATCTCCTTACGATCCCTTGCAGATCAAGAATCATGGTTAATTGAGTCTTGACCTACTGAAGGGGATCTACATCAAACTCATCCCTCTAAAAGTTCGGATATGCTTGATTTAGACATTCAACACAACAATCGTTAGTTAATAATCAAGACAGAATAATTTACATTAAATATAAACAGTCATTACATTAATTTGATACAAGATTCAAATACAAATGATTTAAATAACATAAACAACTAAGTATTACACTTGTCTTGTATCATATGCTCCTCTGCTAATGGGGCTGAAGTGGAGGCACCTTGATCTTGTGCTCTTTTAGTCCTCCTTTCACTGGCAGATGTGGCACTCGCAACAGGTGAGTCGTCATCATCATCATCAACCTCATCGTCTCTAGAATCACTAAAAACATCAGTATCATCACTATCCTCATCCTCGTCATCACTATCATCATCACTGTCATCTCCATACCTTTCCTTGATCTTAAGGGGCTCTTTTTTGGATCCCTTGAGACGTAACATGATGGTCTTGTTAGTGGTCTCAATCTCCTCAATCATTTTTGCTGATTGGACATGCTGCTCCCGAAGTTGGGACATCTCTGCACGCTGAGCATCCATCAGCTGGGCATGCTGAGATATCTGCAGAGCTTGGGCAGCCGTAAGGTCTACTAGTGGCCTTAACTGAGCAGTCTTCTCTTCGTCTGCAGCTAATAGCCTCAGCACCATACGGTTAAGTGCTGAGAGCTGTTCCTCTACCCCACTGGGAGGCAGAGGTGATCCTGATGTGTAGGAAGGGTATGATAATGGTACAACATGGTGGCTAGTGGAGGTGGTGGTGGCAGTGGTGTAAATTGGGGGTTGTATAGGTATAACTGGTGAATGTATGGTGGTAGTAGTGGAGGGTGGAGGTCTGGTAGTGATGGTGGGTGGTATGGTAATGGTGGTAGAGGGTGTGGTAGAAGCGGTGGTAGTTGTGGTGGTGGCTGAGGTGGTAGGTGTAGTGGTGGTGGTAGGTGTAGTGGTGGTGGTAGTGATGAAGGTGAGTCGTCCCTTCTTCTTCTTCTTCATGCCGTGGAGCTGAGCCATCCTTTTCTTCCTTGATTCTATCGAGGAGGATGCTTCCCCTAGAACACGATTTGGCTGATCGAGAGCATATGTTGGATCAGTGTCAGCCTCGCAGGACCCGCCCGGGCGCTCACCAACCGCCCGGAGCCCTCGTTCTGTGGCAACGACTTTACTGCCCACAGTCCGAGTCAAAGGCTCCTCATCTGACTACTCCTCCTCACTCGGTATGAAATCCTGGTGAAATCCAGCAGTCTCTGCTCCATCATGGGCAGATGCTGGAGATACTATATCAGTAGTGGGGGCCCTTGGTTGGGTGGACCCTGTGTCTCCAGCATCATCGCTGTCATCATCATCGAAGTCAACCTCCGAGAGCTGTAGCTGCTCTACCTCTGAGTCACTGTCAACTTGACACGATTTACGCCTAGCCGGCGCCACGTAATCCTTCCGGGCCAGATGCCCGAACAATCTCCTCACAGGGGGCTTAACCTGCTTCCCCCTGTAGACCTTCATCCTACCCAAGGTAGTGTCGTTCATCACCTCAAGAATCACAATATCCTCCTTCTCCTTTGGCAAGGAAGGGAGCTTCTGGTCAATAATCATTTGCATGAATCGAGGGTACATGCAGAAGCCCTCCTTCCCTTCCCCTCAATGTTCTCCACCAAGTAGGTGAAGATCATCCTGGAGAAGCTAAACGCATGGTTCAGCACCAACGCTGCATACGCGTTCTGGATCTGATCTGAGAGCTCATCGAATCCTCCCTTCCGAGATGCTATACACTTCATCAGCACATGTGCGAGGTACTTGAACTGGGGGCATAGGTTGCTCTTGTTGAGCACCCCTGTGTTGATGTTCCCAGAGTACTTAGCTCGCAAGAAACATCCTCGGACAGTAAGGGGGTGTAATCTAGTGGGGCAGTCAGCATCATCCCCAAATTGCAGCACCGTCCTCAGATCATCCTCAGTGATCTCAATGGCCTCTCCAAATATAGAACTCCTGATGTGATGAGGCTCTGAGGATCTATCAACAACTACGCCTTCCCAGAAGGCCTTCTGAATAGAACGATACGGTGTACACGGAGTTGATATGGCATGAAAAATCCTCGACCTCTTGAGAAACGTGATAATGCAAGAAAAGTCTACAGCATTTCTGGATGTCAGATCCAGATGAGCACAAATGTTGTGCTTAGTGCTCATAGTCCACCGACTCGCCATCTGTTACACAATGAATATAACATTAGTATCCGTTGATGAATAATATCTTAAATCACTTGGACTTGAATTTGTTTTTGTTCTGTCGTGTGAATGAGACTGTGCGACTGAGGTCTAGTCGTGCGAATGAGTAGTGCGACTGAGATCTAGTTGTGTGAATTACCTCATACGTACGACTTATCATGCGACTGAGCTCATATGTATGTAAACTCATTCGTGTATATCAGTCGTGTGACTGAACTCATACGCATGGTCTAATCGTGCGGTTTAGCCATACGCACTACTCAGTCATGCGACTGAAGTTCATCAGCCTGTCCATTCGCATGACAAACTGCTGTTCAATTCAAATTCAAGTTTTGCCCAATTCTTATGATTAGACGTCGTGTTTTGGTTCATTGGACTCAGAATCATTATACTTAACACCTAATAACATTAATTTCAGTTGTTTGCTTGGATTAAATAGGTTATTTAGTCAAAGAAGTCTCTGTTCTTGATTTGGGCTGAACTTGTCGATTTTGGAGTCAAATTGAATAAAATATGATAGGTTTGAACCGCATTATACCTGTATAGTCAGTTGAAATCGTCAGTACACAAGAATTAGTGGTATAACAGTCTCAAATGAAATTTTGGCAGGGTAACAATGTGTCGTGCGACTTAGGGCGTTTTTGGGGGTGATAAATGACTGCGACCGACTACCCCACTATTTATACTAGGGTTTCCTTCAGTCGTGCAACTGAGCCCAGTCGCACAAGTTGTTCGTGCGACTGAAGATCAATCGTGCGACTGGCACAGTCGGTCACCTTCATTCATGCGGTTCGCCTATTTTAGATGTCCAATCGTGTGATTTGGGTCATACTGATGGTCCAATCGCATGTATGGCCCATACGTGTGGGTTGACCATGCGATTTGGGCATATTCGTATCCTTCAATCGTAGGAGTGGTCCATGTTCATGGTCCAGTCATGCGAATGAGTCATACTCATGGTTTTTAACTTTATGCCCATTTTACATTTTACACCTTTTTTAACTTTTGAATAAACGTTATGTACATTTGATCATCTCAAACATGATCATTTTAACTTGAGAAACTTTTGACCACCTAAGACATGGTCCTTTTAAAACATTTTATCACCTCAGACATGACCCATTTTATTTGAAAACACGTGTGGTCACCTTAGAAGTGACCTTTTAGATGATAAGGTCCCTTATCAACTTCCATGACATAGTCCGATACTCAACAACTTGAAATTTACTGAATTTGTACAGACATAACAGAAATAATACTAAAAACTTAAAAAACTAAGACATGTTTTTGTGTTTTTTTGAGGGTTAACATAATTTTTCTCAGCGAGCTGCTTCAATCATTTAAACTGTACATGGACCAATTCAGTTTGGAATTATACACGATACTCAAATCATTCAGGACAGGTTTTTACAAAAACTTTGATGCTCTATTCTTGTTTTTCATCTAGAGTCAGTTAGCAAATCTAGGAAATCATGCTAGTACTCTTATGTCCCCACACTGATTTGAACTTTCAAGAATTGTAGCCACAATGATTGTTAGTATACTTGTCTTCTTAAATCCATACACAGACTTTTAACATAGATAGGTGATAGTTTATGGTTTGTTTATTTCAACAAGCATTTGTGGATCCCACACTTATATAGTAATCAACATTCCTCAGGAGATTTTTTAGCGGTCTCAGGGTAGTATTCAAGAAGAAACTATTCATAGAATTTTCAAAGAGAAGACAAGCCTCAGGTCAGTGCCACGCACAGCAGAGAGGCGGCAAACAACAATGAATTCTAGAATATATAGGTTATGCTTATCCTCAGGTCAGTGCCACCGCACAGCAGAGAGGCACATAACCTATCTTTTGTTTGAGCAATTTCATCTTTTTGCACAGATCTCACCAACAACATAAGTTATTAGTTTGATTGCATTTGCATTTTTATGTGCTTTTGCTCATGCTTTGGTCTTACGCACACATTTGTGGCGTTTATTTTGCTCGTCACCCCTTATTGGAATCTTGTTGATTGTGTTAACCAGGGATATGGTGTTACCCACAGCTAGTCAAACATTTTAGTTTAATCTTGAGATCACCAAAAAGGTCTAGTCATCTATTGTGTTGAATCTACCAACATATCATCTGTGGTCTAGCAACCTCTAGGTCTACTTTCTTCATGTTACCTTAGTAGTAGTAGCTTATCTATCATATTTCCTTTTATATTGCTCAGACTACACAGACTTATACTTGAGCTTTGCATCTTTTTCAATTTTGATTTTTTAAAGTCCCATGTGGTTTGTTCCTGTGTACTATCATATTCCAAAGATTGAATGAGTATCACACATACGATCATATTTTTATCAGCTTGCCTCTCCTTCTCCCTTGTTTTTTACTGCCTAAACCTATTCTCCCCCTAAAATTATAAAACCGCCATGGATTAGCGTTTTAGGATTTTAATAGGTAAGGAAATGAACTAATAGTAATTAAATTACTTAAAATTAACCTAATAAAATAAAATAAAACTAAAAAATTGAAAAAATAAAAGGAAGTAGACACGACGCATCGGACTATACATGGCTTCAGGAATGACCTGACTTTTCTTTTTAAATCCGTTAACCTCTAACAAATATAAAAAACGTGGTTTGTCAAATGCCTTTGTATAGAGGTCAGCGCGTTGAAAATCTGCATTTATTTTTACCACATCGATTAAGTTCTTTTCAAAGTAATCACGTATAAAGTGATATTTAATTCTGATGTGTTTGGTCTTAGGATGTTGGACTGGGTTTTTAGGGACTGCAATTGCAGCACAGTTATCAAGAAAGATAGGAGTAGAAGAGAAATTCAAATCGTAATCCTCCATTTGCTGTTGAATCCATATGATTTCAGAACAGCAGCTTGCAACAGCAACGCATTCGGCTTCATAGGTTGACAATGCAACCGAGGTCTGCTTCTTACACTGCCAGGTTACTAATCTTCTCCCAAAGAACTAACAACCTGCTGATGTAGACTTGTAGTTCATCTTGTAGCTTCCGTAATCCGAGTCGCTATACGCTGTAAGCTCAAAGTCATCATCATGAGGATACCACAACCCAAGTGTGGGTGTGCCCTTCAGATAATGAAAAATCCGTTTGACCCCAATCAGATGGTTCACTTTAGGCTTTGCCTGATATCGTGAACATAGAAATGTAGCATACATGAGATCAGGTCGAGAGGCAGCGAGATACATGAGAGATCCAATCATCCCTCGGTACATTGTGGCATCTACCAGATCACCATTCTCGTCGGGTGCTACATCATGGTTTGTAGCAAGTGGAGTTCCAGCTGGAGAAGCATTCTCCATGTCAAACCGACTGAGAATATCATCTACATACTTGGTCTGATGTAGAAAAATACCATTTGGTGTCTGATCCACTTGTAAACCAGAAAGAATTTCATTTCTCCTGTTGCAATCATCTCAATTTCGTCTTCATTACTGCTTCAAACTCTTTACATAATTCTTCGTTCTTGGAACAAAAAATTATATCATCGACATAGATTTGTACCAGGAGTAAGTCTCCATCTTTTTCTTTGATAAAAAATGTATAGTCAATGACTCCCCTGCAAAACCGTGTTTCACAAGATGGGTCAAGAGTTTCTCATACCAGGCCCTTGGAGCTTAGTGATGTCCGTATAGTGCCTTGTCGAGTTTGTAAACTCTATCTTGATGATATGGATCCTCAAATCCCTCGGGTTGACTCACATACACTGTCTCTCTGATCTCACCATGAAGGAACGCACTCTTCACATCTAGTTGATAAACATTGATTTTCATATAAGATGCATAGGCAAGTAAGATACAGATGGCTTCCATCCTTGCCACGGGTACAAACACTTCATTGTAGTCAATACCTTAACTTGTCGAAAACCCTGGACAACAAGCCGAGCCTTGTTTCTGATGATCACTCCCTGATCATCTTTCTTGCATTTGAAGACCATTTGGTGCCAATGACCTTAGCACCTTTAGGTCTATCCACTAGAGTCCATACACCCAACTTCTTAAACTGAAGAAGTTCTTCTTGCATGGCACTCACCCAAGCCTCATCATTCAGTGCTTCACTAGCATACTTTGGCTCAAACTGTGACACAAAGCAGCGGTAGGCACCATCATAAAGGTATCCTTTTTCCATCACAGAGGCATAATCAGCTGAGTACAACTGATTCCTAGTCTGAACCCCTGATCTCACATCTCCTATAACATTATCCAAAGGATGATAGACATTTAGACGTGAGCCGGGAGTTGTTAGAACAACTACCTCAAAATCAAGATTGTGAACAGTTGGTTCTAGATCTGAGGCAATAGGGGTCTGAGGTTCCGAAGGCTCAGAAGCATCACTATCAGATGCTTGCGGACTTGTGGTAGGCGGAACCTGTACATCGTGGTTGTTCTGATCATTTTCCATATTTTCTTCATCAGAAGAAGAGTCACTCACATCAAGTGCTCCTCCTGAGTTGGTAGATGATTGACTTTGTGAACTGGATGGTGTTGAATCTTGAGACGGTGTGTTCAAGACATCATACATCATCTTGTTTGCCAAGTCGTCATCTGAAGCACAAAGAGGTATGTTGAAGGACTTGAAGAATCCATCATAGTCGGAGAAGTGAGCAGGCCCTTTTCCAGTAGGTGGAGTGATGTACCTCTGAACATCAACGTTATACCACACCTCTACTTGACCTGTTGAGTTGTTGTAAACTCTCTTGTTCGTATGTTGTATCCTAGAAAGATTCCTTTATCCACCTTCTCATTGAATTTTCCCTCCTGAGTTTTCTTCAGCAGGGTGCACGGAGCGCCAAACGGCTCGAGATACTCTAAGTTAGGTTTACGTCGTTGTAGTAACTCGTAGCATGTTTTTCCACAGCGTTTAACTACCAGAACTCGATTAAGTGTATAACATGGATTTGCCACTACTTCATTCCAGAATTGAATAGGCAGTTTCGAGTCTGCCAACATTGTCCGTGCTGTCTCTATCGATCTGTGATTCTTTCGTTCAACAACTCCGTTCATCTGAGGAGTGTAGGCAGAGCTAAATTGATGCACAGTTCCCTTTTCCTTGCAGTAGGCCTCCATCCATTGATTTTTGAACTCGGTTCCGTTGTCTGAGCGCACTTGTCGTACCTTCAGCTTGTATAGGGATTCCAGTGTAGTTACCAATTCTTTGAAGGATTCAAATGTTTCTGATTTTGATTTTAGAAACATTACCCAATATAATCGTGAGTAGTCATGAGTAACTACATAGCAATACAAGTCGCCTGCGATGCTTCTTGTACTGACTGGACCGAACAGATCCATGTGAAGGAGCTCAAGAGGAAGTTCTTTAGAATGAACTTTGTTTTTCTTATGAGACTTCTTCGTCTGTTTGCCCTTTTTTCACACAACACAGAAATTCGGGAGTTGGAAGTTTTTGACATTTACTCCTCTCACGAGATCATTCTGGATCATGTGATTCATTTTCTTCGGATTTATGTGTCCCATTCTCCTATGCCAGGAGATTGAGTCCTTCTCAATAGCTTTGGACAAGAAGCATTGGACTTCACGATCCGTTGTGGAGGCCTTTGAGAGATCGAAAACATGTAGATCATTATATCTTGAAGTTAACATTAGGACTTGGTCCTCCGGGATCACGTAGTCCTTCTTCAGAACGTAGCACTTCTTGTTGTCAAAGACTACTTTGAATCCTTTATCACATATTTGAGAAACTTGAAATAAGTTATTTTGTAATTGTTGGACGTAGTTTACCTTATCAAACTTAACTTTCTCATTTTCCACTTCCCCTTGGACTGTGATGTACCCGCCTTTGTTTCCAGCAAATGAAACATGCCCTCCTTTGATTTGACTGACGTTTGATAAGAGAGCTATGTTCCCTGTCATGTGCCTGGATGCTCCACTATCTACAATCCATGTGTTAGTCTCAGCATTATAGCGAACACCCTACACATTCAATGAAAACATTAGTTTATGTTAGGAACCCAAGCCTTCACTGGCTTCGGTTTCCCCAAGGCATCAAACATCATAAACTCAACCCATTGACCATTTGAGGTTGAGGGAAGCTCAGGTTTCTGTTTGTTCTCATTTTTAGATGCTGAGGCGGATTTTTCTTTCCATAGACGAGCTTTGTGTAGGGCCTGTTTGTGATAAACAGACGACTAGC